>JAYJMH010056093.1:0-35000 GCA_036873815.1 Phacellophora camtschatica | reverse complement strand
GTTTAAGAAATAAAGTTGTGAGTTGTGTTTGAAGCAATAAAGTACTATTTTTGTTTCTACCACTCACATTTATTTTGACATCCCGCTTATTTTGACTCTCTTTTATTTCGAGTATTTATTTATATTTCAATATTATTCGTTTTGATTTGGTGCAACACACACCATCATTGTATATGTAAAATTCGTGTGCCATCTACATCAAAACAAATAATGAATCTATATATATTTGAAATATGGCATTTATGTTTTCTTTTATGTTAAGATATTTTTAGATAAAAATAATGTAGTGTACCAGGGTTCGTTTTGTCTCAAATTGGGGTTTTAAGTTAATTTTTGTTTTCAATTTTCTTATCTTTCAGAGGCACTGAAGTTTATCGAATGCAAGGCGACGCTACTTGTCCAAGCAATTGCTTTAAAGGATCTGCAAATATCAATGTTACATTATCTTATGTGTTGCAGTCCATCACAGACTTTGAGTTCAAAAAAGAATTTGATGATCTCTTTTATCAAGGTCAGACCATATTTCTTTTTATTTCTTGATTTTTGTATTTTCTCGATGTTTTGTTTTTCTATATTATTTTTAATATGATTCTCACCTACCTACAAAGTGTTGTCTAAACATGCCCTCGATAGTCCAAAATCCAAATATGATATGAAACAGTATTTTATGTAGGTGGTCATTTCTTTAATAGACGATCCGGATGAAAATGGCGGTTTGTGTATTTTTACGATGATATTAATGAATAAGTAAGTGATTAGTAAGATGGTCGACCCTAGTCTAACCAGTGAGTGCCTAAACGCAAAATAAAATCTGCGGATGAACTCCTATCCCTGATCTGAAGACCGCTCACTCCCAGTCCAACTCTTGATGCTGAGTGCTAAAAGCAGAGTGGCACTGAGCAATAAATGAACTTTTATTTATAAAAATACAAATATTTAACAATGGTTTTGTACTTTATGCGTCCCAAATGAAGCCGGGCTTATTTAATTTGGGTCGCTTAAGACAACACCCAAGGAGAGACTCCATATCGGTGTAAGTCCCTATTAAAAAGCCCAAAGATATACCAAATGTTAAAGACCTTAGACCCCAAAAATATACCTCTTAAATTATTAAAAAATTTGCTATATTGACAAAACTCCCACATGTAACTGACAGAGAATAGAATCAATGAACTTCAATCATTCTTCAATTAAACCCTCTTCTGTCACCGTTATCAGTTTTGTACCCAAGAACATGCTCAGGTTGTTTGACTTGTGAAACTGACCAATGAGCAAAAAGAAAATTTCCCTAAATTTGTTCAGTGTTTTAAGCAGGAAAATATCTGCCACAGTACTACTATGCAATGGATGATAGACCTCACCTCACCTGGCTAGCCTGTTTGACTTTCGTGTCTGCTGGTTTGATAATATCTTGGAATCTTATCTTACTTCAAGAAATATTTTTATCACAGTGGTTGCATGCAATGTACCCACCTCTGGGTTTATCTCTCTGTGTTGTGATCTATTGAGAAAGAGTTCACTTTAATATTACAAGAATGCGTCAGAAGGAAATTGAATTTGCAGGAAAAGGCTTTAAAATCTTTTGCTGCTGCTTTACTCCTATATGATTTAAATTTTATCTTAAAATACCACAAAAATATGCCAAATATTCAAAATCAGCCCACCAAAAAATGTACCAGACATGATTTCCCCATGCCTAAAAGTGCCTGACCCCTCACCCCGGCATTTGCCAATAGGAAGTCCCCCTGGGGAACAACATACTGAGCAACTTGATTATTAACAACTAAAAATCTAATACATGCAACGAACGATAAGTATGCCGTAAATGTTCGATTAAGCGCCGCCTCGGAGTAAACTCCGCCTTCGAATAAACGCCACCCCCAATTCTGTATCTGCATGATTTGGAATGCTCTAGAAAGTAAAATTTGTATCTTTAATTTGAGGCCACCATTTATGCATAATTTTTTAATTACCCTGATCAATATTTTTTAAATAAGCCTCACTTGCACGAAAGTTACCGAAAAATATTTATGGAAGTAAATTTACATTCGTGGTGGTTTAAAAAAATTCATAAAATCAGTGAGTGCCTAATTGCAAAATAAAATCAGTGAGTGCCTAAATGCAAAATAAAATCTGCGAGTGCCTAATTGCAAAATAAAATCAGTGAGTGCCTAAATGCAAAAAAATCTAATCAGTGAGTGCCTAATTGCAAAATAAAATCAGTGAGTGCCTAAATGCAAAATAAAATCTGCGAGTGTCTAATTGCAAAATAAAATAACCGGAGCTCTTCTAAACGACACCAAGTTGTCCTTTTCAGTTCAGTTCGATTCATTTTCATTCTTTACATTGCAACAAAAACAAATTTTTTACCAGCTAAATTAATACAAATACGGGAACAAATTTGTATATATAAGAAGGATTTAAAGGAGGAGCTCCCTAAATAGGTAACCTAGCAAAAAGTAAGCCCCCCCCCCCCTATAACTCTTTAACTCATTACGCACTGAAACTAACCAAGAGCCTCGTACAAATCACTCGATAAATAAACTTTAGTAGGAAGAATACGCACACCAATTTGATAAAAGCTTTCCATGATATAAGACATGTGATTTGTATGACACCTATCTATTATTTTGTTGAACATTAGCTTTGATTGCTTTGTTTTCTCTTATCCCTTTCACACCGGGAAGGCCCATACCGCCCTGTGACAAACTACGTAAAACATCATATTTTCAAGCGATAAATGTGGACCCTGGGTACCAGACCTTCAGTCGAAAAAAAAGAAACGCGGGTATAACTTAACATTAATTTTAAATATTTCAATAGAAGTTTTTAACATAAATTATAATGATTTACATGTGCTACCCCCTGCAATATAAAATTTTTGTAGGATTGGCCTGTTTAGCAGATATAGATTCCGAGGGCTAAATTTATCGTGGTCTCTTGATGACGTTTTTAGGCATATAGGAGTTTGCTGATTTTTATTGTATACTTTTCATTTTTAATTGCAGGGACGATAGTTGAAGATTTTGACGCAGTCACAAAGGTTGGATAATTTTATAATATTTTCTCATACCACACACCCACACACACAATTTATTTTCTTCTATTCATAATAAAACTTTAAAGAAATAAAGTACCAACGAACAGTTAAAGTAAAAATAAATGTAACTATTGAAATTAAAAGTTAACTATAATTATTATAAAATTAATGTAATTATATAGTTATATATATTATTTAGATTTAACTCTGTTATTTGCAATGGTGAAAGGACACAGGTTATCTGGTTTCTACTAAAGTACACAAAGGTTATTGGGTTTCTAATTTAAATGACACGCATACAATATATTTACTTAATGAATCAACTCACCTGCCCCCTTTGTTTCCTAAGGGTGTCAGATAAGACTCTTTTCTAAACACGGGCTCTAGGAAACAATAAAAATGCATAGGTGGTGGGAAACACACACCACGATTCCTAAATCCCGTGATTTTAAGCTAAATTGTTCAAACTATTCTTACCCCCAGGGAGTAGACAGGAGGGATAACATAGTAACATACTTTTCATATTTTGAAGCACTTTGTGAAAATGTTTAGCATTATGTGTGTTTTTTATTTTAATCATTCAATTACAATAAACATTTGTATTTCTGCTGTTTAAAATAACATTTGAGTAAAGAATGAGCAAGAAATATTAGCCAGAAAATGAAGCAAAATTCGTTACTCAAACAATGAACGATAATTTGAAAACCAAATTGAATTGATGAGACAAAATATAACTTTCTTCAGCTGCTTCGAAACTTAAAATTATGAAATACTTTTCAAACTCAATATTCTCTGAATTTGAGCCTTTCACCCACGTATTTATTTCCAATTAACATGCACATCCTATCTAACTTTAATTTTTTAGGGGGTAACACACACCAAATAACTTAATCAAAAGATATTCTCCCGTTGAAATGTCAGAAATAAATATAAAGTTCTGTATGCATTTCCCCCTTGAAAATACGAATTTTTACATTGTTAATTAATTAGTTATATGGCCCTTCCATGTTTGAAGCTGAAAGGTTTAACATATCTCTCATATTTTTTAGCGAATGAACTGTTTTGTCATAAAAATTGTGTCTTCTCATTCAAGGTAACATACATGGAGTACAAGCCTGTATGGCCAACGTCAGCTAGAGATTTCTGCTCCATCTCAGCCACGCGACACATTAAAGAAGATATCTATGGTACTGTTGTTAAGGCTGTAAGCATATTATAAATATTTTTGTATATACATTTTGGATGGAGTTTATGTTTTTGAGAAATTAAGATTGGGTCGTAGAAATTGTTTTAACACCTTAGACATGGATCGTTAAATGTTTTGAAAACACTATTGTTCTGAGGTGGAAACTTGGGAGGAGGAAAATAGTGGGATTTTCTGGCATCTTCATTGAATGTTTTTATATTATAGATAGAGCATCCATCTTGTCCTCCAGTTAAAGGCAAGCAAAGGTTAGTATTGTAACTTTTTATGTATTAATTAAACTATATTTGTACATAGGAATTTGCGTTTTTGAGATGGATAAATGAATATTTGCAGTCCCTAGAAACGGCACATCTTGTGAAACAAAAAATTAAAGGGACCGTGTCAGATTTTTGAAAAACAAATGAATCGCGTGTTTAATGGCGGAAGACAACGTTCCGAAAAAGGAAAACATTTCAATCTAAATTACCGGCAAAAGGGCTGTTTCAGAGAGCGCCACGCCATGGCTCTTTAATATTCTTAATAAAATAAATCCTCTTGTGAGACTTTTGCCAAGGCTTGCCAAAGCTATAAGTTGTCGTCTATTTGCAGCTGGAGCCATAAATTCTTTTCTCTTCTTCAGTCTGCCTATCTGCTTTCACAAAAGATACTGCCATAAAATCACAAAGCAGACTTTTCTGCATAGTTTGCCCACTGAGAGTTCATTCTTTCACCAAAAAACTATCTTGTTGACTTGACAATTGCCACGCGAAATTTTTCGTAACACAGCACCTTTAAATTCCTGGAAACCAAAGCGATTTGGAATTCACGCCAATTAGCTTATAAATACTCAATATTAAATAAACAAAGAAACCAAATTTTGTGGATGATTGAATTCCAAGGTGTGAAATCTATTTAAAACACTTTAAGATCGCTTTGTATTTTTGCTTCTTGAATATTTGGTTTACAGCAGTTCTCCGTACTGCAGTGTGTCGGTTCAGTGGTCAAAACAAAGAGCGTCGCGAGCATGTTTGGATTGAGAGGGGTGTCGAAGAATCTCCCGAGCTCAAAATGTTTCATTATACGCCTATGTTGTTTTGATTTCATTTATTGCTTTTTATAGAAATTTAATTACCTTTATTTACTTAGAGCATGGATATGAGTACCACCATATTTACCCAGCAATGTATTAGCTGAAGAGTAGCAGCTGTTATTAGTTTTTGCAACGATTGGCTTTATTCATTTCCAGCTTAAGATTACGAGGATAGCCAGCGATATATCTTACTGACGTTTTCAATATTTTCTGCACAGGGGTGAAGTAATTGTTGGTGGATTCATAGTAAAAAGGATATCAATAGACCCACCTTTATGTAACCTCACATTTGTAACAAGAGGAGATTTAAAAGGTAAGCAATTTTTCACCCCTAACATTGCTCATAAATAGATATAATCTTATAAGGTCGGTGAATTCAGCAGGAAATCTTGACTTAATCTCCGTTTACACTATGCCGGTACGAAACGAATACCGCATAGTTTCATGTCAGGTTGGGAAATTAAGATCAAGAATTAATCTCCGTTTACACTATGCCGGTACGAAACTTTGTACAAATGATTTGTACAAATCTTTTGAAAAAGCATGAATAAAGTACAGTCTTATGGTTATTAAATAGATAGTTTCAAGATAGTTTTAGTCATGAACCAATTTGTAAATGACAGTGACTTTGATAATTGCTATGCGTATCAAACAACGGTCCAAGACCAAAAATTAACTTCTTGCGAAGTTGAACATGTAGCTAGAAATTTAGAGATTTGCTCTTGGCATTTGCAGATATCATTTTTTTCTGCTTTTTAATATATTTACGTCCGTATTTATTTCTAATTAAAAAGAAAATTCTATCTAATTTTCATTTTGCAGGGGGTAGCACACCTATATGCGCACGGGTAGAACAAATTCGATTCAAGAGACGAACTTATGTTGAAATGTATAAAATTGAAATAAAATTCTCCCCGTGCGCATATAGGTACTTCCTAAAAATATGATGTTCTACGTTTCTTACTAACGGTGGCCTTGTGGCCTTTCCAGGAATAAAAGGGTCAAAACTCATCAAATTACTTGATTTTGAAGTTATGCCATTTAAGATATCATTGCTGCAAATTTTGTTACTAAAGGTGTGTTTGATTGGTAATTGTAAACCTACCAAATTCTAAAAATGTTAGACTTTGCAGAGACAGAAACATGTTTTCCAAACGAACACAATTTTTTTTAAAAAGGAAAGTGTCTGCGAATCGTTCTGCCTTTTAGAGCGGGAGGTTTAAAAGGCTTTCCAAACTTACCAAGCCTGCCATTTTTAGAATTCTGCCACTTTTTTCAGTATTACTGCCAATCAAACACATCCTTAAATTAAAGGTACGAACCGTATTTTTACACAGGGAAAATTCCAGCTAGTCTAGTGAACAAAGTGAACGAGAAGCAGCCGATGTTGGTTGGTATCATTAGAGATAAAATGGAAGAAAGGTTTATGTTCCAAGATCCACCAGATGAAGGAGATGTTAAGATTATTGCTGCAAGGAGACATCAGAGCATTCTTGAAAAGCCTGAGACGAAAATTAAGGAGAATGGCAGCGTCGCTATGGAAACTTCAGATTTTACGCAGAAATGCCAAATGGTATGAATATTCTTATAACAGACGATTTTGATATTGGTGAAGTTTTTAGGACCTTTTTCATGGAGATCGGAGGACCCTTGTCCTAGAATCATCTTAGTGGCAGGATTGTGCGTTTCTACTGTTTATCTGGGTATATTGATAGGTTTATCATCAATGAAGTAGCAACTCTGTTCCCTGGGTCTGTGTTCCCTGGTCTGTGTTAGATCATAGTCGAAAAAATCACACACACCATCTCTAGATGTATGACAACTATTATTCGTTCTGAAAATACACATTTCAAAATAACTTTTCAAGAATGAAATATCCAACTGTTACTTGTCATATCTGTTCACAAGGTTATTTCAAGAGGAAATACCCTCAGCCCACTTCTTCCGAGGAGAATCTCGCGTCAACATTAAATTAATACAAACGACACATTGTAATTAAATTCACACAATTAAAATTTACATCGAATTTGTAGAATAAAGTAACAATTCCTTCAACAATTTTGAGGGTGATACCAAGGGTGAGCACTAGATGACAAATGTTATTCGTTCTTAAAAGGCGCATTTCAAAAACCGTTTTAAGAGCGTTTTAAAGACGAAATGTAAAACCATTATTTTTCATATATCTACAGATATATTTGCATTGTCTTATTTCTGAATTTGACATGTTGTTAGATTTCATTAATTTGATTATATGGTATGATACAGCTAACTATCATTCAGCGTAATTTACTTGAAACTCAGTTTTTTGTTATCATGCATTACACTCGAATGTCTTCTTTTAAACGAATGAGGGATTCTTAACAACTTAATTATACGAGTAAATAATGAGATCTAAATGTCATTTATTATATCTTATTTCAGAACTCAGCAGAAATACCACCAAATTCAAACGAAGAACAAAAACCACAATCAGACACATCGTCTTCTAATGAAAGCATAGCCCGGACAAACAGTGTCATTGAGAGTAAGAAACCTGGTGATGAAAAGTACAGAGAATTATCAAACGACGAAATTGATGTATTATTTGCAGATCCAGACAAACAGTGGGAAACCATGTCAGAGGCATCCATGACTAGTATGATGGATCAAACTCCTTTGGTACGTTTTAGGGCGTATTCTTTTGGTAATCTGAAATCTTCTGAAAACTGTAGACTTCGTAGGGAAATGTACGTTTCCAAAAAGCACGCATTCCAACTCTACCAATTTTTCTGAAGGCGACCAAAAGAATACGCCATTGTTTGTCGGGTTATTTAACCCTTTCACGCCCGGATTTATTTCTGCTAATCAGGCAAATCCCATGAAAGTTTTACTTTGCAGGGGGTATGTAGCACATGCAAACCAACTTAATTTGTGCTGCAATATCTGAAACTAATGTAAGGTTCTACCATGGCCCTTCTGGGGGTGAAAGGGTTAATGCTAGATTTTTCATACTTGTTATTTGATCATTTATCGTTAGGCTTGGCTGGACTAGTTGTTTGGAATGTCGGCTTTGTTTGTGTAGTTATCTTGTTACTTTTTATGTTATCTTGTTTTACAAATATATAACCGTTTTTTCTTAATATAAACGGTTTAAAAAGCGCCTAAGACTTCTATACCTGGTGACCGAAAAAATCTCGAAATCCTTGAATCTAGTGATTTCAAATTGTACTGAAAACGATGTCAGAAGGGGAAACTTAGAATATGGGATAGCATCTACTCATCTGCAATCACGTTTACGTGTCCAAAACTAGAATAGCCCTCATCTGTGAGCTTTCAACTCAGTTTAAAAGAACGCCATTTTTATTTCCAGTTCACGTTTTGACATTATATTGACGTGTATGTTTGATCAGTAAATCTTTAAATCCATTAAAGCAAAGAGCTTGTTTTATTGTTAGAATATGCACGGAAATCCAATGATGTTTTTTTCAAATTAACTTGAAAGCCAAATGTGGTCACAGATGACTCAGATGATATCCCAAACTCTACGTTCTCTTCGGACGTCGTTTTATGGGCAATTTGAGATTTGTACTCTAATGGATTTTGAGCGACAGCCCTGCCTGCTAACAGGGGTATTTTTTTCAGGTTACCCGAAGTGTTTGGTAAGAGAACACGAACGTTTTTACATGAGACTATTGCTCTGTCTGAATATTGGATACTTTGTGGTTTAAATGGATTTAATGGAAATTATTTTATAGGACACTGCAAATGAATGGGATATTGATATGAAAACACTTGCTGAACAAAATTTAGATCTCCCACGAGGTAAGTTTATATTCATTTTCAAAATTATTTCAAAGAATTTGCTGCCTAATTATAACGATTGTTTCTTGTTAAAGTCAATGCGTGTTAAAGTAGCAGAATATCTTTCATGACTAAAAGAGTTTAAATATTTACATTATGCAGTCTATTGTGAATTTTAAAAGCTTTCATCAATATAGATGCGAAATATCATCATTAATCGAGATAAGAAATATCAATATGCAAAAACGTTATGCCATCTCCTTTTATTTTATCAGTTTACGGTTGAATGTAATCGCCAATAGAATGATCATAGGAGCCACTATATTATAGTGGATTCCATGACCATTCTATTCATCATTTATTAAAACTACAGAATGCTTTAAATGAATTTTGAACTTAATTCCCCTCATTATTTCGTTCTGTTTTGCTTGTAACGGTTTGTTTATTGTTAAGTGTCTCACATAGTGGGTTCTTTTTAGACTCAATCGCGATGTATCCGTTCATTTGCTTTAAACAATGGAAAATTGGCGTGGTTCCGGCTCCGGTCAAAACAATTTAAACGTGGTTCCAGTTCCGGTCAGTGACCGTGTGACCGTGATGTTTTCCTGACTCTGCAGACAAGACTCTTGGTTAGGCCTATTTATTGGATATCTTTCCATTTCACTCTAATTATTCTGTCTATTTTTTCATTTTTAGATTCTTTGGGTAACGTGGATTTTAAAACATTGGGAAATCAGGCAGCTGCAAATCTTCTGGAGGAGGTACGAAGTTTTAGACTCATTATTTAACCCGTTCACTTCGCATTTATTTCTAATTAACAGGCAAATCCGATCTAAGTTTCATATTGCTAGGGAGTAGCATATACAAACTAACGTAATTCAAACTGGTTTGCGGCGACAAAACGTTTGAAGAGTTTTTTTTTTACATGGAAAAATGAAGAAAATTTGGTATTGGTTGCTACGGTATCGCCTTTAGTTCAATAGGAAAGTGAAAAAGGTTTCGCTAGAAATTAATGGTGCTACGCAAAGACATGAGTATTTGTTCACCATTCGCTACATTTCATAATGGAAATAAATTGAAAGTTTTTTTTGTCAAAAGGTCACAATCACACATTTCTTGTCAAAATCTTTTTCGCGTCATTTTTTTTTGTCAAATTTAATGTGATAAAAAGATATATTTATTGTTTACTTTTATACATATACAAACAACATCTTTTATTTCATTTAGCTTGAAAATGATGTTAAGATGACATCGAAACGTCGCTCATTATTATCGCTAATGTTTATGATTAAATGTTACAAACGTAATATTCTTATTCAAATTTGACGTGTTGCTAATTTAAAATTTCGTGCAGGTCCTACTCGCATCAAAAGTGGATATTAAAAAAATCACACCAAATTTGGACATACCAGGACAATGGAGGTATAATTTTGCGCAACTTTAAAGATAATTTTTCAGTAAAAGAAATTTCAGATTGTGTAAAGAAAGAAATAAATAAATGAAAGCATGCCTGTTTCGTCTCCTTTGAAAATTACAGCACAAAATCATTTGAAATCATGGGTAGAAATTTTTATTTGGTGCTTGCGAGGAAATAAATTTTGCCTGCAAATTTCCTGCAAGATTTTTGCAATTTAACATAATAAACAACGTAACTTTCGACCAAATTTAAAAAAAAATTCCTGCAAGATCACTTTTTGAAAAAAATTCCTGCGACCATTGGTCACAGGGTCGGGTTCTTTTTCATTACATGCTTGAAATTAACTTTGTTTGTTTGTTTATATGCATTCTGCAATTTTAGCTGTAAATTCATTTAATTTCAGCTATCAAGGAGTCTTCAGGAACATTGTTGTCCTGAGAAAAATTCACAGTGACTGCAACATACACAGGTAACCTATTTAGTTTTCAAATGCACCTTTTTAATATCGTAGAGGAAATTAAACTAAACTACTGAAATAGAATATGTACACTGCACTGTGCCTTTGATAGTGGGGAAAAGATTTGATACTCGTAATTATCGCTTCAATCGCGAACTACCAGAAAGAAGCAATTTGCGTTGGGCTTTTTCATTTAAGCAGGTAATAACCAAGTCCTGGAACTGCAAAGCCCTCAAAAGAGGCCAGTGTAGTTTTAGAACTCTACAAATACAACTTTGAAAGAGAGTACAATGCAGAGCATAAGTTAATTTTGTATTTGGTCTGGCTGCAAGTTCGTTCATATTTTGAGATTATTATTTCACATGACAGAGTTTTAGTCATATCACATCAGTACTATGACTAGATGCTTGGAAATTGTGCAAAAGTGCGGCTTTATTTTTTCTTAAGTGCAAAAAAGTACATTGGATGCTTCCGTTCAAGCAAGTTGTTTTAATGTCAAAACATTGACTGGAAACGAATGACGTTCCTTTAAATTGATTTGAAAGCTCACGGAGAAAGGGTTATTTTAATTTCCAGTTTTTGACATGTTAACATGATTGCAGACTACATGGTATCCCAAACTCTTAGTTTCTCTTTGGACATCGTTTGAGGTATATTTGAGTATAATTGAAGGTTGTTATCTTCGCGGATTTTGAGCTACAACCCTGCAAACGAGGATAGTTTTGTTTGTAATCCTGTATGATAATAGGTGTGTATCGTTAAAGATAAATTAACACGGTGATGTTGCTACATACACATGTGTTCAATGCCGCGTTGTAGTATATAGGTATCAGACACAACAAGCGATATGCTAGTTGCAACGATTATAAATAGTTTGATACGAATTTTCATTTTTTGTAAAGTTACGTAAATACTGAGTTAAAGCGAGGGTTGTTTGATTGACACATCTGTTGCAGTTAGGTTTCTGTTTATCCATTACGCACATCGATGCCACTTTCCACTGCAGTTTTTGAATTATTTGAAATTGAACACAATTTTGGAATTCATGTTTTTGCATTTTACTATGGTCATAAATGTCACATAGAAGCCTTCTATCGTCATTTAAGAAGAGAATTTTGCTATAATTTTCAGAAACAATGCTCTTATAACCTGAAAAGAACATTTTGTCGTTCAAAAATAGATAGATTCATATGAGTAAAATTACTATCAACTTTTGAAATTAATTTGGTTTTTCTTTGTCCAATAAAAGTAAAATGCGCAGATTGGCGGCCAAATTGAATTTTGATGATTTTTGGACACCCCCGCTAGGTTTAGGATTATTTAAATTCCCTCTGTTAATCAATTTTATAGCCAAAAAGCACACTTTTGGAGAAGAAATGTTTCTGTACCTATACATATCCCCCCCCCCCGAATTTATGCATACCATGTGATGCTATCAATTTCTTATTTCTAACAATTTTTAGCAATTCTTAGCAATTTTTAGCTGCTCTATATTGTTGAAGATTATTGTTTGTTTTTTTGTCAGCTTATAAAATATTAAATTACTCGCATTTTTCTATCAACAGCTTTCTTGGACGAGGTGTAATTAATGTCTTGCCTGTAACTGTTTGGGAATCTATAAAAAACATTTCGTCGAGATTCGTTTATGATAACATGTTGAAGGTAGGAAAATGTTTTGCTGTGCTACAAAATTTGTAAGACTAACACTTATGCACTATTTTACCTTTTCAACGAGACTTCGTTTATTTGGCTAAACGAGAGGCTAAACGTAACCTTACCACGAAAGGAGATGAAATCAAACAAATTGAAACATATGAAACGAAATGGAACGAAGTGAAATGAGAAGAACTTAAAGGAAGGAAACGAAATAAAATTAACAAAAAAAGTAAAGAAAAGAAGACAATAAAGTTATTAAGTGAAACCAAATCAAATCAAATAAAATGACTTTTTCGGCTGAACACTCGTTTTTTTTTAAATTTTATTTTTGATGAATATTATGCATAGTCTGTTTCACTGTTTTATGAGTCCATACTGATATCGGCCTCGATCATTTGTACATTATTTTCTATAAATATTATTTTGTTACTTTTTAGAGAACAAAAATGGTTCGGGAAGTTAGCAAGACATTGAGAATCAGTAAGTAATTCGTGCTTTGAAAAATAGTTATTTTTGCTGTTATATAATTTGGACGGAATGCTCAAATACAGCAATTTTCAACCTTTTATTGGATGAGAACAGAGCAGTGTGAACTGGGCCTGGAAGTTGTGACTAAAAAGATTTATATTGTATGTAATGTCATATTTTTAAAAGATTATTGTTTAATTAATTTTTTTATCAATGATCCTGTTTTGACTTGCAGTACATATGCGGCATGAAACAACAGCGTGCTTTGTGAAACAGGCAAGAGATTTTGTGGTTCTTCTCAAAGAAAGAACTGACGTGAGTATGTTTGCAAATGATTGATATTTGTACTGGGAGTATTTGCAAGTTTTAAATAGACCTACCAAAAGGTCACTTATATCTTATATATACATACATACAGTTAAGGACTATCTCGAAATCTCACGGGAAATTGAAATATGTTTGAGATAGAGAATGTTTCATTTAACAGGCAGTATTTCATAAGAAAGTATAATGAGGTGAAATGAAAATTTATTCGAAATAACGAATTTTCGCAATAGCGGGCTGTCGAGATAACGGATGTCAACTGTAAATTTATTATGGATAAATTTTGGTATGTTTTATTACTTTGAATCAAAAGTAACACTGTTCATTCGCTTGAATGTTTTACTTTTGATTTTTAAACAGAAGTAATCATAGGGACTGCATTGAAATATCGCTTAAAATTAAAAAAAAATTAGTTAAAGACAAGAAATGATTCAGTCATTTTCACTGTTTTTTCTATCGTTTATATTCGTTTGCAAATCTTTTCAAATTTGTTTGGAATCGTTTACAAATCGTTCCATATTCATTTCGTTTCGTTTCGTAAGGATTTTCCTTGATCTTGTTCTTTTTTCTCCAGACCGGAAAATACATACTGTCTGGCACATCCGTTGAAGTTCCTGAATGTCCTGTAGAAAATAACTGTGTTCGTGGCAAGGTATGTTGATTGTAATATATTTTTATAAGTTGTTTATTTAGAGGTCCTTATCTGACATGCAACATGAAACATTTACCTGACATGAAACGTATGTAAACTTGAGTTGCCTGTCGAATGCTGCAGAACCGTCAGAAGTTTCTGCAGATAATTGGACCCATACTGTAATAAAAGTTCATTATTTTTTCAATCATTGCTGGGTGGGATGGAACTTTTCCAGCCTCTCTGTTTCGAAATCAGCGTTGTGTTAATAAATATGAGAACAAAAGGAAATACATTCCTGTATCAAATTTGAGGGCGAAACGTTGTTTTTGTGGTTTGTGGTTCGACAGAAAATTCTTTATGAAAACACAATTTTTGGGCGGCTTGAAATCGAACTTATTCCCTTTGGTGATGTTGGTAATTCATGACGTTTGTCTCGATTGAAAGCAACATGTAGTTATCATGCTGATTTCGTGTAAACTGGATTGCTTTTTAATTCCATTAACTAGGGTGTATTCATTTGGTTTTTAAAATCTTCTGAATTCTGAAATTTGAAGCCTTTGAGAGTTTGTAAACCAGAGTTTTTAAACCAGAACTGCAGAATTTTTAGAATTGCATTCCAGAGTCTTCGAAATTTGAATAACGCACCTTTGATGATGGTAAAAATTGCTAATGAAAGCGAAAGTCTCTTGGAAGTTTCGCTTCTAGCTTCACAGGCAGAAGGTTTCGGAGGCTAGGACGTCTGCCATTTTTCCGAGAGATGCCCAAAAGAATGCATTTTTTATCTAAACAAAGTTTGCGAAAAACAGAACAGGCTTGAAAAGGTACCGAAATAATACTCCCTAGATTGTATTTCAGGTTTATGTAAATTCCTTTTTAACTTCAAGCATCAATTCATCACTGATTCTGTATGAATTTGTGTTTATTCATATACATAGGTTTTAGCAAGTGGATGGATAATTGAACCAGTGCTGAGCGAAGGGAAACCATGCTCTCTTGTCACATATCTCTCGCAGGTACATATTTTGATTATTCAACTGTTTTCGTTGATTTCGTTATCCCCCGAAAGGATGACAGGCTAAATTGATAAACAACCTAAAAAGTTAAAATTTCCAGGGACATATTTCTGAGGGTTTATTGGGACTTTATTATTTTAACAAAAATGTTATGTTTCTTATGTGGTACCCTATATAATGATATCTCAATCCGTCATCTCAGTGCCATCTCAAAACGTCGTAACAAACTTTTAATATTTCGTAATGGTGCATAGAAATGTGAGTTGTGCTTATTTTTGCTTTATTTTTTAGTTGGTTTGCGTATGCTATCTGTTGTTGCAAATTGATGATTTATGTTGGATATATCTGTAAAGAATAAATGTTAATTCGGGTTTAAAAACGTTATGCAGAGTAAGAACTGAAAAAATAGTTATATCAAGTGCTGTGTTTTGTTTTTAAAAGTGATTTGCTAGCAATTACATTCTCAGGAATAATTAAATAAAAAGCTATTTCTACCTTGTTTTTCTGAGTTTTAATCTGTATCAAAAGTGTAGAATCTAGCATAAACCTTTAGTCCATTCTCCGAAGTTTTATAAAGTCAAACGCTACATTTAGATGAAATCAAGTTTTAAATTGTACAACGAATAAGCATAATACCGCAAAAAAAACTGGATGTTGTTACCATGTGGTTGGTGCTAGATCACTGTGGACGTAACGACACACACCATCTCTAGATATATGACAAATATTGATCGCTCTTAAAACACACATTTTAAAAATCGCTTTGAGAACAACATTTAAGGTTGTTATTTGTTATATATGTAGAGATTATGTGTCTACTTATGTTTACTATGATCTAGAATTTACCGTTCCAAGGGCCTTTTTTCTGAAAAGATCCCTCAGAGCGAGGTTGATTGCAATGGAATTGATTTTTTTGCAGATTGATTTTGGCGGCAAGCTCCCAATTCGATTGATCAATCACATAGCTAAGAGGCAGCCGATGAGTATTGCGTATTTGAGAAATTACTTGGAGAATGCCGAGAGAAGAACTTAGTCAGTAAGGGGAATCGATTATTCTAGGTACCAGGTGACCCAAAAAAAAACTATTCCCGTTTGCAAGGCTGTAGTTTGAAATCTGTGAGACAAAAAATATCAAATTTCGCATAAAACGATGGATGAAGGCTATTTTACTTTCCAATTTGGCCATATAAACATAATTGCAGACGACTGGACGATATTCCAAACTTTAAGTTTGCCTTTTGGACATCGTTTTGTATACAATTCAAGATTTTTATATTCACGGATTTCAAGCCATAGCCCTGCAAACGTGGATAGTTTCTTCTGGATTACCCGGTTTACGTTTATCAATTTGTAGAATGTATTCCAGATACAGTATGCATTGTATCATTAATTTAATTGCAAATAATTTACGAGCAAGATTAATATAATATCATTTTTTATATTCTAGGCGAGCGCATAATTTTTTTTATTGAAAAGCTGATTTTAAATGCTTTAATTGTTTTGTTTTATGTTTTTGGTTTTTTTGGCTAAGCCTGTTCAGTTGAGATAATGTTTAGTGCACGTTCATTTCAAACGTATCTCATTTTATATGATTAGTATTGCACTTAATTTTCAACAGCACTATCAACATGGACTTTTAAACTCAAGCGTTTTAGTGGGGGGGGGGGGAGACAGCGCTTACCTTAGCAAACAGTGACTTGTTTTAGGGGATTTCTGGAGCGGCTGTACCTTTAAAATATGTTATCATAATTTGACATTTTGTGATCTTGGTATTTGGCAAGATGATGCGATTGTTGCACTTTTGTTTACGCTCAATAATATTCCAGAAGATCAAAGCTCTTGTTGTTTGTTAGAAATTATCTCTTTATACTGGTCTTATGCGAGTTGTCGGTTAAGACCTTGTTCAGTTCTTAAAGACCTCAAGTGGCAACATATCCCGGGGGTACACCCTAATATTTGGGTACAGGTATGTGCCGCCGATTGGGATGGGTTTGAAGGCAGTAAATTCTCTAGACATGGGTATGATTTTTAGCAAAATGCCTTAATGTTGTGTTTGATATTGAAAATTGTCCTTAATGATGGGTGATTTAGAATGAAACACAACATTAATGTTCGGAATAATACACGAAAATTTTGACATTTAAGATGGGTGGGTTTATCAAATCTTAGCGGCACACTCCCGTCTAATCATGGGACGTGTACCCCCACCACCTCCCCCCTGGGCAACATGTTTTAGTTTTATAACGTATTTAGATACGACTTTTGTAGCTTTAGGTACACTGAGTGTGATGAATAAAAGTTTTAATTTTAATTTTCAAATCCGTATGTGAATTTCAGATAAATTTTCGTTATTATTTGTACGCTTCCTACTCATACAGCAATTCTTTACACAACACACAACAGAGACAATTCTTGTTCAAGATTTTTGTTTAGAAATTACTCGTAATTTTTATTATTAATGTAAATTAATTTTCCTGTTTACTTCGGTGTCGACGGCCTTTTGAATCGCATTAAAGTTTGTATGGTGTTGATTTTCGAATTTTGAATAGTTTTGTTAGTTCATGGTTTTGAATCGTAATTTAATGTTCTGGATTAGATATCAGAATTTAACTTTGTTCATTGTTTCTTGTTGTTTAATTGAAATTGTAATAAATAAGCGAATTACATAAAGAAAGTATGATGTGAAGCAAAGAAATGATGCTTTTTCTCTTTTCTTGTGTACGAAAAATCACAGTTCTTAGCATTTAGTATGAGAAGAAAGTTGCGAGACATTACCAAAGGGTTAACCAGAATTGTCCGTTCTTTATTTGGTCTAATTCACCTTTTTTGAGAAATGGTCGCCATCATGAATTCTTTAAATATTCGAGATCTTGAATTGTGCTGGAAAAGTTCAGTCTAGGGACATACTTCTGCCTCAAAATATCAATTAAAACAGAATATTGTAAAGTGGAATATAGTTATGACCCCACCTCTTTCACCACTGTAAACTGGAATCATTTAACGCGAAGGTGACCATGGCCAGGCTGTGCGGTTTTCTCCTCGAAGGCAGAGTTTGGAAACACCAATATATCTTTTCTGTATATATATCAATCTTCGATCTCAGAGATACTACTAAGCCTCGAGTACCTAGAGCACTCTTCATTGATCCAATTCTTTCTAACTAACTTGTTCTCTAATTCTAACTTTCTTCTACCTTCAAACCTTAATATATATTCTCAAAACGGAAGTTAACTTTTATATCAACTCTAACAATTTCATATTAACTCTAACAGTGTTTCTGATGAAATTTTGCTTCTGGTAAAATTAGTTTGAGAACCAATTACACAGTTCTCTAAAAGATGTAAACTGGAATCATTTATGATGCGAAGGCAACACCATGTCTGATGTGTATGTCTCTGGCAGGTTTGTCAATAAAAACACCAATAAATATTTTCTGTATTAAATCGATCTCAGAGATACTACTAGGCCTCGAGTACCAAGAGCACTCTTTGTTGATCCATACTCTCTCTTTCTAACTTGATCTCTATTCTTAATCTTTAAACCTCTATCTTCGATCCTTAATTCTTAATAATAACAATAATAAATTTATAAAGCGCTAAGATCTATAAATACATATTCTGAGGCGCTGTACAAATTTATTCTAAAGTAAAAAGTAAAATCATATTGTGTATAGTTGAAAGAATATACAGGTCAAATGCTAAAAGAAAATGTTAAAGGATAAAATGTCACTTATTGGTTAAAAGCGGCAGTAAATAAGTGTGTTTTTAATCTTGATTTAAAAGTTTCAATGTCCTGAGATTTTCTAACTTGAATTGGTAAGTTATTCCAGAGTTTTGGGGCTGCAGCAACAAAAGAGGGGTGTGTTGAATTTACTACCTCCACGTGTCTTTAATTTTGTTTTTGGGATCACCAACATCATACTTTCAGTTGATCTCAAAGCGTATCTTCCTCTTTCAATATTTAGCATGTTTTTTAAGTATGCTGATGCCATATTATTACTACTTTAAATGAGTACTTTAAATGTCAACAATGGTCGGATTTCCGTGCTCCAATTATAATCTTTGCAGCTGCAGTTTTGAACTCTTTGCAGCTTCTGTATCTGGGAGTTTGGCAAACCTTACATCTGCTGCAATAATCTAGTCTGCTGCAATAATCTAGCTTACTCGTAAAAAGGGCGTGTACCATTCTTTCATTTGATTCTTGGCTGAGGTATTTCCTTGTTTGTTTGATGTTATAGATAGGTAAAACGCTAAATTGCATGTCTTTGTAATGTGCTTTTCCATGCTAAGTTTGCTAGCAATGATTGCACCAAGATTTTTCACAGAAGCTGCTGGATGAATGTCTGACTCTCCTATCCTTATTGAGTCTATTCTAACTTTGTTTAGCTGGTTTATTGAACCTACTAGGAGAAACTCTGTTTTTCCATCATTTATTTTCAACTTATTTGCCAGCATCAATTTCCTTACATCATTTACGCAATTTTGAACGGCCTGAAGCACTTCTTCTTTAGTCGTTTGGTCCAATGGTTTAAAATAAAATAAATCTGGTGATCGTCAGCATATCCATGAGCACTAGGGACATGGTGATCAACCACATTAAATGATATACTGGCATAAACAAGGAATAATATAGGGCCTAGGTAAGAGCCTCGAGGGACGCCATACTCAAGCTTTACTCTGTCTGATAATTCTCCTGAAACGTGCACACGCTGATACCTGTTGCTGAGGTATGAACAAAACCAAGCAAGAGCTTTCCCTGAAACACCTTCTTTTTCTGGAGCGTCTCTAACAAAATGACATGGACGATTATATCGAAAACTGCACTGAGATCTAGCATAACCAGTAAAGTAACCTTGTTATCGTCTATATCAAGAAACATATTTGATGTTACTTTCAATAAAGCGGTTTCTTTCCGTTGGTGCTCTATATATGGAGACTGACAAACTGGAAGTGGACAATTGAGGTTAACATGCGATAAAGTCTGTTTGACTGTGACTCGTTCAACCAACTTTTAAATAAATGACTAGTATTTACAAAGCTTGAGCGAATGAAAAATAACGAGATGGTATAAAAAAGGCGAGATAATAGCAGTATTACAATATAATAATATTTGAAGTTTCGTAGTTAAGGAATTTGACCGTGAAAAGTAGTTTAGGACAATTTTTGTCATAGTTTCAATTTTTCGGTAAAATCTTTTATAGATTTTATATTTTTTAATTGCTATATCCTTTTATTAATGGCTGCAGATGTTTTCAGACTAAACCTTGCATGCACAATCCAAAATTATGCTCGAAAATTAAAGATATTAAAAAATTTTATAATGACAGACTTTTTAAGAATAGGTGTATTGTCAGTTATTTATCACTCGAACAATTTTTGCGAACAGATATTGCGCGTTTGGCCATCAGGAAAATGGCAACAAATAAGCAAACAAATTGTTGTTACCATGTTGTAGGATGACATCGATATGTTGCCCAATAAACTAACATCGAATCAATAGTCTTCGTTATATTCTTATAAAAAATACTCTTATTCGACACAAAAGTAACAGACAATAATTAACGTACAGTTATGTTACCCATTGACGATGCTATATTTTAACACAACACAACACAACACAACACAACACAACACAACACAACACAACACAACACAACACAACACAACACAACAACACAACACAACACAGGCCACGACCAAACGAGAACATCCAGGACATACCGTAAACAATAGAAATATAAAACTGGGACTCGAGGGGCTTATTAGAGAAGTTTATACTCGTTAATAAACCGAAATCAATCATTTATTTCGAATCATCGCTTCATAATATCGTACTGTTTCTATGCTTCTTCTTTGAAAAGTAATTTTAATAAATGTGTTGTTGTATTTATAAAAGCAAAGGGCAGATTGGGAAGTTCATTGGTCCGCGGAATACCTGCGGATTCATTCCTGCTTTTTCATAATTTGCACTAGGGGTGATTACTAAGACGTAGACAAAGCAGGAATGAATTTACAAAGTGATTTTTCTCAGGTACTTGGCCCAATAATGTTGAAAAATGGTGTTGAATTGGAATGACATTTAAAAGGAATAAAATCATGTCCACGGAATTCGTATTAAGATATATTTATATTCATATCAAAATATCTTCATATTAAAATATATTTGATTTTATCTTAGAATCTTTTATTTACGCACTTTTGAGATCACCAGACATAAATATATTTAATTGCATACGAACTGTAAATTCTCATTAAATATTTTTTGAAACTTTATTTTATTAAATCAGACACTCATCCCCCCTCTTGGTGGGAACCAGTGGATTTTCGGACAAACATGCAGGGACGACACGTCACGGATGTTTTTGAAAACTTCCTCTTTGCGCACGCGCAATTTTAGCCACCTCAGAAAACCAAGAAATAAAATGGATGCTGAAAAGGTCACTGTTTTGCGATTGTTTCCTTTGTTTTGCTTACTTGTTGGCAGTTTTTCTGCGTATGGAAAGATGTGTGCCAATACAGAATGTTCAGGTATTTTTCTGTACAGCTGTTAATAATAAAGGCCTTTTTGCGTGCAATCAATTAAATAATATGATATGGATGAGGCCTACGTACTGTATATATATGTAACAATAATCTATCCGCGCTCGCTGGAACTATTTATTGTATTATTATTATATGTAAATAATTAAATTTACGTAGAAAAATAGCAGCCAGTCCTAAAAATTAATACTGACTTTTTCATATCTACAGTTAATAAGTAATACTTTTATATCTGTAGTTAATAAGTAAACCACTTAATTTGTTCTTTCTTTTGACTTACTTTTAGTATTATCTATGTTCTCGGAACTTCTGTCACAGAAAAATATAATTTCTGCCAAATTCTTCCTCACCTAAAAAGGTTAGACCATGGCAGTGGTGTTGGGAGCTAGCCACCATAAATAATATATAAAGAAGACAGCATAAACAGCTATTAGGGATACTAACTAAATCCTGATTGATGATGGTGTAGAATTTTGAGTTGAGAAAGCAATGTTAACTTCTTATATCTATTGTTCTAAAATTATTGTACCCGTCTGTGTGTATGTGTATATAAAGTAAGGCCTGTATGTCATGGGAGTGCGTTTCCTACACTACTTTTTGCCTTTCTTTTACTGACAATAAATTTGTTAAATCAGAGACATTTTTTATGCAGCTTAAGATTTTGTAAGAAATCAAAAGGGTTCCCCCCAGGGCTGTATGAATTCTGCAAAATTGAGGTTTTAAAAATACCCTACAGATAAAGAATTTGCTATTTACGAAGTCTAAGGAATCACTCATTTTATCTATATTTTAATTAAATTATAGAAGCAATATCAAGTGCTAGAATTAAAAAATCCTTTCAAAATAACGAAGTGCATCTTCTTGTGGGTGATGAAATTGATATTCTCAGCAAAAGTGATGATGGAGAACAATTTGAATTTGAGGTAATTTAAATTTCAAAGCTTATTTTCAATGCACAGCATTAAATTTTATCTGTAATACTTCTTTGGACACCTTTTACTTTATCTTTGTCTTTGGATATATTTGTCTTGAACATGTTCAGTTTTCAACATTCATGTAACTTTACATTTTATAACTTTATATTTTATTATCAATTATTCAAAGTTACACACACAACAAGAATTTTATCTGTAGAACTTCTTTTGGATATCTTTCAATTTTAATTTGAGGTAATTTACAAACATTTACATAATTTACTTTAATTTCAAAAGTAGTTAGAAGAGACCGTTTTGCAAAAGAGAATTGTTAGAAAAGACTGTTTTGTAAAAGAGAATATGTTAGAGAGACTGTTTTACAAAAGTGAATTGTTAGAAGAGATTACAAAAATTACACTTGATATCAAACTGAATCCAAGGTTTAATTTAAACGTCTTTGTTGCTGAACAATTTTTTTTATTGTTGTTTCAAATGTTTTGTTTGTTTCATTTGTTTTATTATCTAATGTTTTGCACATATAGTGCAGATAATTCACTTTGGCCCAATACAAGAAGAGCTTAATGTAAAGTAAAAAACCATGTGAGTGGCATGATTTTGTGCAGGCATGAAATAATGAAACAGAAAGAATTATTATATACTGTACAACCAAGTTTGTGGATCTAGGATATTTAAAAAAAGGCTGATGATGAATCAAAGAAAGGCTTCAAAATTCTGTTTGATCATTGGCTTTTTGGTGAAGCTAAATTTGATGCACTCAGTATCATTTTTGTAAGGAGGTGAAAAGATTCACAATGTTTTATTTTTTGTTTTATGTTCATTTTAGACTTATTGAGAATGATCATTTATTCTTTTTTAAATTAAAGATTGGAGAGGTGAAAGGTACTATTTCATCATCTTCTGTCAAAGAAACAGTTGTTCATGCTGATGCAGATAGTCTCATACATGTACCTGAGGTATTTTGTTGTTTGTTCTTATAATACTTTTGATGATATTGTTCATTTGTCTGTGTCTTTCATTTTATAGAAGATTTTTCCAGAATTAGCTCGAATATGTCTATAATAGTATGTGAGTGTGAATATATCTCTTTTGCCACTCTTCAAATTGGTCTATTGCATGAAAGCGGAATTGAGTCATTGTTTGGTACATCATTTAATAATGATTTATATGATGATTTTGACCTGGCTGTGTTTCGAGGAAATTGCTTTGGAATTATGTGCAATTCATGTGATGTATTAACGTCAAATCTATTTTGTTTATTCATATATTAACCTTCTTCACAATATGTGTAAAGATTGAGAAGAGATGTCAACTTCCCATTATTTCAGGCAAGGGCAATCAGTAAAACATCACAATAAAAATTATCCAATTAAATGAGTTTATTTGGTTTATTCATCAATAGCCTTATTCATGATGTGTGAACATTTGAGGAGAGTTACCAACATTTCATAATTTCAGGCAAGGGAAAAGGGAATGACGAGAGGTGTGGTTTTTGTACATAGTGCGAAACACTGCACTGCAAACAAAACACTGCACATCAAGCCCTGTTGTACAATCAATCATATCTATCATTCTTTGTAGGAGGAGCAGATGGAGGAAGAAGATGAAATGCTCCCGGGAGATGACACAGATGTTCCACAAAATGAAAACAATGATGAAGATTTCTATGACCCTGATACAGAAGATAGGCTACCTGTTCCTCAGCCCAGAAGTGTGAAAGTGAAGAAACTGAAGCAAAAGATGACTTTAAAAAGTGCATCTTCAACTAAAACGAAACAGAATTTAGACAAAAACAATAAAAAACAAAACATGGATGCAGCAGGGATTCATGCAACATATAGAAAGAAGGCAAAAGAAATTCCCGTCCTGAAGAAAAATGATTTGAGTTTAGATAAAGACTTACAGATGAAACAGAAGACAATTATGAAAAATGAGGAAACGGAAATGCTTCAAAAGCTTCAGGAACAGGCTAATGCGAACAAAGATAGTGAAAAGCCAGTCAAAGTTGACAAAGAAAACAATAAAAATGCAATCCAACCTGCTGTTGTACCGGGTGAAGCAATTGCCCCTGGAAGCAAATCTCCACCAAAAACTGTACATGCTGGGGAAAATGTTGAAATTAATGATTCTCAACGAATTCCGACTATTCACACAACAATGCCTGGATTAAACTTTGAAGAAGAAATCAAGAAGTTGCCCAATTTTGAGATCATGAAATTGTCACATGTTATGGATTATGTTGCTGTCAATTATCCCGGTAAAAATATTGATGCAGAGACGTTGAAAGCTGTCGAAAGTTTTATTGTTGATGACATGATAATTCAACTTAAAGAACCAGGCAGTGAATTGCTTGTCATGTTGACTAGTTACAAAGCGAAAGACTTGCCAGGGTATGATCTGTGGAAAGAAAGCAAAGGAGAAACCAGGAATGTTATCAATCATTTAAATGCTGAGAACCAACAAGACAATGTAGTGAAACCTCTTAAAGGAACTGAATCTTCTGATCTGAAAGGGACTAGCAACGATGAGGAGCGCAAGGGTGAGATAATTGAAAATGTCAAGAAAGGGGATGATGTCGTTGAGAAGAAAGAACCTGAAGCTCCTCAAATGAAACAAGAAGATGTTGTAGAATCAAAGGGAATTGCATCTTCAACAGAGGCCGATACCCTCAAAATGAAAGATCAAATTAAGGAAGAAACTAATATTCCTAAGAAAGAAGATACAATTAAAGAAGAAACTAATATCCCTAAGATGGAAGTTAAAATCAAGGAAGAAACTGATACCTTCGAAAAGGAAGATCAATTGAAAGAAGAGACTGATGCTCCCAATAAGGAAGATGAAATTAAAGAGGAAACCGATATTCCCAAGAATGAAGATAAAATTGTAGAAGAAACTAACATCCCTAAAATAGAAGATAAAATTAAGGAAGAAACTAACATCCCTAAAATAGAAGATAAAATTAAGGAAGAAACTAACATCCTTATGATAGGAGATATAATCAAGGAAGAACCTAAGATCCCCCAAAAAGAAGAAGAAAGCATAAAAGAAGAGACTGATATTACAAAAGATAAAAGTAGCTATGGAAGCTCTAAGGTCAAAGACGACTTTGGTGGTTCAAGTGATAAAGGTGAATCTTTACCTTTAGAGCATGATAGTAAAAAGGTTGACAAGACAGAAGACTTCTCAAAGCATCCAAATTTCGAAGCGTTGAAGCAAAAATATGTTGATAATTATTTGGCCATGCATTATAGCAACCAAGAAGTTAGTTCACAGATTCGACAAATGGTCGAGAAATTTGTCACTGATGATTTGCGAGCTCAGCTGAAAAGTGCGGACAGTGGGTTGAGAGAGGAGCTATTGGATGGTCGACCTCTTGTTGAGAAAAAGACTGAGGAGATATCGGAGAAGAAGGACCGTACCAAACGAGACTTGGAAAAGGAGACGTTTCAAGGCAGTGATGAAAAAGCAAACAAAGTTGAATTGCCATTTGTAGAAACGTCTGATTCACTTGAAGAGATATCTTCCCACCCTATTCCCCCAGCTGGTGGAAAGGAAGGTTACAGTACGTCTACAGCAGCATCTGAAATGCAACCAGACGTTCCAGATCCAATCATGACGAACGGGACGTCAGAGACTGATGACAACTTGAAAACCGATTCTGTAAAAATTGATAATATTAATGATGACTCGTTGGATGTTGCAGAAAGTGAGAAGTCTGCAGGTACCAAAGAAGAAGTTGAAGATTTACAAGGCATGGGTGACCACCACAAAAGTTCAGAAGATGATGGTGAATCTAAAAGCCTAGTGGATGGAATTTTGAATTCTAAAGATAGCAATTCTAAAGATGACACTGAGCCTCAAACTTCTGAGGGCAAAGATGGTTCAAAGGACAAGAGCGAGTCCCAACGTTCAGAAGACATGAAAGATTCTGAAAGCCCAGAGAACAAAATTGACCCTCAGAAATCAGGGGGCGAACCTCCCGAAGCCGCTGATGATAAAAATGATAGATTTTCAATCAAAAAGCTCGGTAATGTCTTGAAAGATCGGTTTAAGGCATTTGCTAGCAGGATTATGGCGGCTAATGAGAATGGAGAGGAAGAAAAGGTCACAGAATCGGGTGCAAATGACGAAGGCATTGAAAAACGTTCTGCTGAAGATGACTCAAAACTGAGTGAATCTGGAAATGGAGAAAATCTTAGTGACAATGACAAAAGTGTTTCTAGCATTGCAGAAAAATTGGATATGTTAACTCCTGATATACAATCAACATCTGAAGAGAAACAAGAGGGTATGGAAGTTGATCGAAATAACGAGGAGCCGAATTTGAAGTTGAAGGAAAGCAAACAGCCAAAATCTCCCGATGATTTAAAGAAAGAAAGCGAAAAAACAGAAAGTGTACAAACAGTTGAAAACGATGCTGCAATGAAACTAAACCAGAAGCTTTCAAATGGTAATCTAGCAAGTTTGGTAGCAAGTGTCCCAGCAAGCACTGTTATTGAAAGTACCAGAAATAAATCAGGTTTGGAGCTTTTTGTATTTTGTGTCGCTAGAATATGCCATAGAAATTTGGTGGGGGAAATGTTCATACTCATTGGTGTTTTTATCTCTAGAATTGCAAGCTAAAATTCTCTTAAAATTTAATAAATTACTAGAAAAAATAGATTGTAGTAAACGACATCTCCACACTGGCAAACAGCAACTCATAATTTTCCTTTACTTCCTCAGCCGGTTCAAATCTTCCGTTTAAACCAAGTTTCTTCCTTTAACTGTCCGTACAGACTATGCCTATACTGTATTCAATATTTTTTGTTTTTATAAATTTATTTCAATATTATTTGTTATGTAAGTCTTTTTCATAATTACTTGGCCTTAATTAGCTATATATAATGTATTTAATTTTATGCTAAGTCGCATTTTTTGCTACATGTATTTTCCAACTGTAAATAAATTGTTGCTGATATTAAATAATTATCTTACTTTAGTCCTGTCAATAAAATGAGTTAAATCGATTCGGAGCACCTGGGCATTAGACCTCCTCCGTAGGGTATTTTCCTCCAGAGTGACATATTTTTATTTTTTACTGATTAACGAAACGAAATAGACTTGGAGCAAGTTTCTTTATTTTCACAAATTGTTTGTTGAATCTTATTCATAGTAGATCAGTCAAACCCATGAAGCTTGCAAGCAGCTCAGTTTATTGCTCTTCTGTATTGATTATGAATATTTAGATTGTATTTTAAATTTATTTTATTCTGAAAATGATTTATTTTTCCGGTTTTATTTTTCCAGTATATTTATCATTTGCTCTACCATTGTTTAGACTTTTATTGTTTTGTGATTTTCGTTTGTAGTTCCTAGTAGCAACAAAGACACGAAGGAAGAAGAAGTTAGTCCTGATTTGTTGTCAAAGCTTGTAAATGCTGAGCCAGATGACACAAATGTTCTGAGCGAAGAATCAACAGCAACCAATCAACCTGCGGAGAACAATGAGAATAGTGATAGCAAGCAGGAATCTAAACACAGGGAATCGCCTGTTGTGGAAGAAATAGCATCACAGGTTGTTGACACGAAGCAAATTGAACAGAAACAGATTTCTAGCAATCCGTTTGAGTCAGAGAGTGAGCAAAGTCAGTTGGGAATCAGAGATAAGGAAGAAACTAAAATTGACGGTCAAGAACAGAGAGTTAACAGTAGCATTAAAGAAGAAGACACGTCTGATGATACTGGCACTTCTGATTCGAGCCAGCATGATAACACGGACAAAGCATCCATTGATATTTCTAGCTCCGACAAGACTCAAGAACCTGCAGCACAAGATTTTTCAACACCTGACGCGTCATATTCAAATGTTAAAGTTGTGTCGGACCAGGCCGAGCCTGAAAGTCAGCAATTTGACAGCCGGCAACAGACAGGTCAACAGCAGGAAGATAGTAAACAGATTGATGATCTACTGCCAGAACATGGGAAAACTGAAAGAATACTTCCCGATGACCAGAGTTCTTCTTCAAAAGGCAACGAACAGTTGCCATCGAAAGATTATCAAGCAAATATGAAAGATGGAGACGCTAGGGATGCATTGCTAGAATTGTGTCATAATCAACCTAATTTCCCTGCCTGTGATCAACTACGAGGAGCAAAGATCTACAGAGGAGAAAAAAGCACAGGACGCACTTTGTTTAGTAATGGCGAGACCGCACCAAGTAAAGTGAAAAAAGAGGAGGAGGAAGTTGGAAAACTATCCAGACTTTGGAGAAATCTTGTCAAAATAATGAATCGCATCAAGCTAATGAAATTGGGAGTTCTGAAGTTGTTTCATGGACCGCTCAGTGTTTTGGGTCTTGAAGAGGTATGTCTTGTTTGTTTGGAGTATCAAAATTTACAGTTTTTTTATTTTAATTTTTGGATGCATTGAGGCTGAATTCTTGCATCAAACATATGTTGAATAAAATCAGTGTTAAATCTGTCGTTTAAAGTGATGCGTCAAGTTTGAGTAAAATTCAACTCAAATGTATTATGCTCTGTTAAATGATCGATATCGATTAATTTTGTAATTAATTTCTGAAAGACTCGACGTAAGTAGAATTTGATTTGAAAAAAGTACAATGTTTAAAGTAAAATTTAGAAAAATAACCTAGATCCTCTCGCTCAGAAATAATTTAGCCTCTAAAGCAGATAAGTACTAATGAGGCAGAAATTTGCTTAATATTCGAATGAATAAGATACTTGATGCAGTTTTATACAATGAGTTTTATACAATAACTTTTCAGGACATACTGAATATTCGAGTTGTTAGCCCAGATTCGAACATTAATATGGTTCCAATCAGTGACGAATCTATGATAGCTATGACGAATTTTGTCTCAAATGTTACTTGCTAATTTTATCTTTGAACCAAAACTTGCTCTGCCACCATTCATTTTATATCACGCTCTACTTTTTACTTTATCCCAGGGAGAAAACATTTTACAGTTTCATTAAAATTTTGGTTTAATATGATAATATTTTACATAAGTTATTGGTAGAAATGATCTGGGGTTTTCATCGATTATTTTTTTTACTTGCTTATAATAAAGCCCCGCACTTGATTTTAATAAATGTGGGTTCTTGTTGTGTTCTATGAGAAAATTTGCTTGCGCTAAAATTGTAGGTGCCCGAAAATTAGAAATAGTAAAGTACTAACTTTCTCTATCATTTGTTATTTTGAAAGCGTAGGATAATTTCGTATTTAAATTACTATAGTTTTTTTGTTTACATTTTCCAAATAGCCAATCAAGTCACATCATTTAGGATCATGACAATGTGATATGCGATTTGAAAGAATAGATTACACACTCTATAAGTGCAATCAATCAAACCTAACTAAACAAAGACAGCGAAACATTGTGATTTCGTTTGTTATGATTTGCTTGGCTGCGTTGAATGTGTTGAAATCTATTCTTTGCAGTCACAAATCGCATTATCTTGTTTGAAACTGCAATTTTATATAATTCCCCCGGTTTATGAACGGTACTATTTCATATTTTTATTCTATCAGATTTCACATTGGATGCATGACGTAGTCGAGCAGGCATCACCAGAAGTTATTACGATCATTGTTTGTTGTATTCTGCTGGTTATCTTGTTGTTTTTTAAATCAACATTCGTAAGTTATTTTTTTTCGCTCATCTACGCCCTGGTTTATGTCTTTAAGTTTAGTAAGAAAAATCAGGCATTAATCAGACTGTCATTTTGCTTTCTTACAGTCTTAATTCATTCACTCTTAAAGAGATGAAGATACAGTTTTGGTTATTTATCTTTCACAGTTTGACCAAATTTTCGTTTGCTGTCTGTTAATTGCTTTATTTGTGGTATTTTATTGTCTTTTAGATCCCAAAGCATGTTAAAGTTGGTGCGAGTACATACGGTCAGTATCGTCAACTAATTTTGCTCAATAAAACTGATTGCTTGATTCGATACTTTGTTATTGAGGTTGTTTTAATGCTGAAAAGTTCCTTTGATACTTGACAGATAAAATTGAAAATTGTTTGAGAAAGGGAGTTTTATGTTCCGTTTACATGAATCCGGGGGGGTGGGGGTGGTTCACTTTGAGTCAACTCAACCCGTCTAACTGAAAACTATTTTGCTTTGCTTGAACCCGGGGAAGCTCTGAGGTGCTGTGAAATTTGACCCGGGTGAATATTTTGACAATTTAAAAGCTTCAATACGTATTATGTGTTGTACTCTGTGGGGCCAAGGGTTGAACTGCTTAGCGTTTACATTAGAGAATATTCATCAAAAAGCTGACTCGTTGAAGCAGGTCAACCCGAGTATCAAGAAAGATTGCCCAGTGAGGCAGGTTACCGCTCTCATGGTGTAAACACTTTTAAAACTTTCACATTGGACGGGTTAACTCTTCACGGCAGGTCAGAGCTGCCCTGGGTTCATGTAAACTGCTCCTTAGTTATTTCATTTAATTTTGTTGGAAAATAATAATTTCTTTTGAAATTAGTGCTTTTTAATTTTGCTGAAGGGCAGCTTTTGTGCATAAAAAATATTCACCTCCAGCACATATCAATGTAATTTATTTCGTTAAATAATAGATTTCGTGCCAATGAGTCCACTCAATCAAACCAAAATGAACCTAGAGAACAAAACTATGCGGTTTTGTTCATTGTGGTTAGCTTGGTTGAGTTAAGAGGTATGAAATCTATTCTATAGAATGATAATTTGCACGACTATGTCCTATGTCTTTTGTTTCACAAAATATGTTTTTGCTGTACGGATTCGAAATTAACATCAACAAAGTTTAGTAACGCAGTAACGAAGTTTAACTTTCTAAATTTTTTATAATTTATACTTCTTTAACGGAAATACTTGTATTTCTCGATCATTATTCGCAAATATTTCATAAACTTTTTACAGATATTTTTCCAAAAAGAATATAGATCTATTTGACAAGTAATCTGAAGCTTTTCTTTCATATCTTGCTAATGCATTTTTTTCAATTTATCATATTACCAAAATAATTTACTATTACAGACATGCACAAAATGAAGCAGAGTAGACAGCGCATTTTACAAGAAAACACAGAAACTATGGAGACTGAAATACAACAGCTGCGAGAGATGCTGGAATCAAGAGATGACAAGGTAATGTATTTTGGGTTTTAATTACATGCGGAAAGCAGTTGCATCTTTTTAATTTTATCAATCATTTGAAAATTTGGAGGCATTTGTGGAAGAGAAGCTATTAGATTTGTAATTCGTGGTATTCCTGTAAAAATTGTAAACATGTGATAAAGGAAGACTGAACTTTTTCCGAATTTGTTTTTGGTTTCTGGTCACTGAGATACCTGTACTTATAGTTATATATAGAATAGACTGCACGTAGTCGAAATAGAATGTACTTTGTTAAATACGTCTGCAAAAAATACAGCTGCAGAAGAGGGTTTCATGAAATACGACTGCAAAATAAAACACAGTTTCACATCTTCAACTTGTTTGATGACATATGTCTGGCAGTAATGTCGCTGTTTTCTGTTGTGCATTTCGATGGAAATCGCATTATATTTGAAGACTGAACAATTTGTTTATTGCAATACAAATTTGTTGGGGATTAATGTGTATGCACACGTTTCATTGGGCTTTTCAGGTATCTGCAGGCCATGAAAATTCAAAAGAATTAGAGGATAGATTGGTATCATTACAAAAGAAATTTAATCAACAAGAGGTATGTCAAGAAAGAATGAATTTTTTATCTGGTAGCTAATTTAGTTTATCTTTATATTAATGTTAACATTCGTGTGTAATTACTACTAAATGTATTTTTGAGATTACTATCACTTTTTACATACAGTTTATGTAGGTACTTCATATTGCTTTTCAGCCCTTGTGTAAAAATTTGAGGTTGAGTCTTTCTGTTTTGAATTTCTGTTAATTATTGTAATTTCTCAAATCTTATTTTTGTCGTACATTCGAAATTTATGCTTTATGGTTATCTAAAGATAATATTTTTTGCTCTAGCAGCACGATACTATTCATTCATCATTTGGCTCATCAATACGTTCGCAAAGACGTTCACCATTATCATCATCATTGAAATTGTTATCATCATCGCCATCGCCACGAAAAACGTCACACGTAACCATTGCAGTCATTCAGTCATTCATGCAATCATTTATTTATTCATTCATTCATCTATTTACAGTAATGTTATATTATCGAATTAAACCCACATAGTTTCGAATGATTATTCAGGTACAGAAATGCGGTTTTAAACAAAAACACATTTGTGAAGGTTTGAAGATTTAAAAATTGGTTTTCTTGGATATGCCACAAAACCACTTATCTGTGTGCGAACTGATATTTTTTTTAGTTTTATAGTTTTGGGCAGTCAATTTTATTTATTAGTGAGACTAAATTTATTTTTCAGTTGTCAAAAACAATGCACAGTTTTCTGTTCAACGTAATTTTAAAAATGAACTTATGTTTAAATCTCTGAAATTAATTTAAAGTTATATCTGCGTTTACTCCCTGAAACTGTGACGTTTCATGCTGTTTAATAATGTACCATCTGGTCCTTCCAGGGGTGAAAGGTTGTATATTGAGATATCATTCAGTTGTCAAATCGGTTTAAGGAAAAGCAGTGTTTAGTTTAGTCCTAATTTTTCTTGTTTGGACATCCCGATGGTGACTGTCGATTCGAGAGCTTGCAATATCTAGTAAAGAATTTGCTAGTAAAGTTGCCACTCAAGCTGGCCTCAAGACGTCTGTTTTGAGATTTTGCATTTTCTGACAAACGTTTATTAGCATTGATTTTTTATTTGATACAGTTCATGATTATTTTTTTTTGCAAAATATTTTGCACGAACAATTCCATTTTTTTTAAATAATTCATTATTTTGGTATAAAAAGTGATTTTTCTTTAAAATGGGTGTTTGACGTGTTTGTTGTTATTATTTGTCAATCATTTCCCACTTGTGAAAGACTTTTTGAGATTATTTTTTTATTGCCGACATTTTATTTTTGGGCTCTGAAATGTTTGTATGTTTTTATTCAACGCTTAAATTTATGTTCAACTTTGAATCTCAGGAATTTCTTGGAAAGATCCGAGAAGAGGTGGAACATGGCAAGAAAGAACAGGGAAGGTTACATGAACTAATTGACGAGAAAGAACAGGAAATTAATGATGCTGAAAGTATGGTAAAGATTTGAAAACCGGTTTTCTTGGATATGTAACAATACCACTTAAGGAGTAAAGCATATCTTATTTTAGTCAAGGCCATCATTTGGAAATTTATTGCTTGATAAATTTAAACACAGTAGATCTGTGCTGTTAAGAAGATGGATATTTGGTTTTAGCCTCATTGCTTATAAAATCATTAGGCTGTTATTCTATTGTTCTCTTCAAGACTTTGAGCCTCAGGTTCTTAATTTGCAGTTTCTTGACAGTGTTGATTTTTGGTTTTTAAATTAGGTTCTGTGAGCGGCGTTTAGTTTAACAACCAATTTTTGTTTCTCTACTGACATTTTTGTTAAAGTTTTGCTGAGGTAAAGATTTGAAATTTGAAGTGCTTTGACCAAGAAAATGACGTTATGACAAAAAGTTGACTTGGCGTTTGTTTTGCAGTCAAATCCTTTATAAATGTTAAATTTTTATATTGCTTTAACTTTGGCAAAACGTAATGTGAAAAGAGAACAATTGGCTTTTAAATTATCTAAACTTTGTTTACGAAACTTAGTTCTGCAATTATAAATACTTATAGGTTTGATAAATTTATATGATGGGCGCCTTAACTTAAAGTTGATTCAGGCAAATTTTATAATAATATCTAGTATTAGTGTGTTGATTGACAATAAAAAAGGGTAATTTATTATTCTTGAGCAAATACATGAAGTTTTCAAAATACCGATTGAGTTCTTTGCAGTACCTTTCTTTACAGTTTTACACATTTTTTACTTTGGCCGTGCAATATCACTAGTTTCATCCTTTTTTATATTATAACCATTTGTTAAGAAAATATATTTTCGCATCAGGCAACGAGACATCAAAGTGAAATCAAGAGGCAAACGGAAATGACAGAAACATTAAATAGTCGTCTGGAAAAGGTACCTTATTTTTTAATATTTTTCTTTTTTGACAATTGTTGTTGATCAGTTTGTGAAAGAAACTTTTATACTGGGTTTCTGTTAGTAAGAAAGACGTTGTTTGAGAAATTTAGATTAGCTTTTTAAATCTTTGTCTGTTTATTTTGAACAATAGCATATATCTTTGATGTATTTCGGGGTGCTTACTTTTCATAGTTTATCCAGCAATGCTCATCTTTGTAAAAAAGCCTTGCAATCCATCATCATCCCCGCCATCATCAGAAAGTAGTCGTAGCTCTGATATTACTTGACGCGGAGCGGGAAGCAAATGATCATACACGTATTTCAGCATTTTTATTATTCCATTCCTAAACTTATTTCGTAATAAAACCTGTATTT
>JAYJMH010056082.1:0-12862 GCA_036873815.1 Phacellophora camtschatica | reverse complement strand
GAACCAGAATCAAATATTGAGTTCTTGTACACGAGATCAAAGCTCCCACCTGCTAATTTCCCGCCAAATCTCTGACTGTCGTCTGCTTGCGCTTTGTGTAAACACTAGAACAGGCGGTCAGACACATAACGCTAAGTGTTTGCTGAGAAAGTGATTCAGCTTCTCAAGGCGGGACTCGCCTTCTAGGATATCGTATGGACAAAAGGTAGCTAAGATCAAGGCAAGCACTTGTCCGCTTTTATATATTCTATCTACACACGCGATTGCCTTGTTGGACGCGTATTGTACGCACCTTTGATGTGATATATGCCGGGGGTTATATGAATATAGAATAATAATAGTAATAGAAGGTTGAACAGTCTGTTACGCGCCCCTGGACTTGAGTGTCCGTGTTGCAGGAAACAATCACAATTCCTGAAGCTCTTTCATCTCTCACCTTCACGGGAATGCATCTTAGCTTTACACTCGACCTTTATAATATTTTATCTGTATTCTAATCATATCGCCAGGAAAGTTGGCATGACTTAGTTGTTGATGTGTGGACAGATGGTTCTTACTTCGTAAACTAGTTATCTAAGAGGCATCACAGATCATCTTACAGATAATGCAGTTTTATTAGCTTGGCGTATGTTCAGAAAGCCCCGGCTAATTAGCTCTCTTTGATCTTCCATTGTTACAGATCCACAGATAATACTCCTGTACTTTTCCTTTACTTTTCCTGTTTGTCCGGTAGTTCTTTAATAAAGACTTTTAGTCCGGTCGGATATTTAGAAATGAGAGTGACGGACGCTGCCTGGCTTTGTATTTGACCTTGACAAATGCCGACCGGCGTCCGCCATTGTCAGAGCAGACGACAGCTAAAAGGCGTCAATCTTTAGGCGGGAAACGGCGGGCGTTTGTTCTCACAGAGGTAGAGGAGCCATTTCTGTCTCCGGGGGATTATACCTTTCTGTTGTTGCCAAATATCACTTGCACGGGCAATGCTTCCTGCAACGTTCATCCCGATTGACGTCAATCCTCGATTCAATTTGTATACAGAACTACGCATCGGCTATTCATCGTAGCCTTATTTGAAGATGCAACTTTTGAGATAAAATAGATGATATGATTATTCTGTTGAGGCATCCTGAGAGCAAGATTCGGGGCTGGGCTGAAATAATTTTGTACCGTTGATAAAGATTGACGACACCTGATGAGACTAGTAGATAAGGATCTGTAACCTGGGCACATATGGTTACCTGGGGAGCTGTAGACAAGGACTTGGAATCTTCGATGTCCCTAATTAACCTCGTAATGTGGACAATTATACAGAGTAACGCTCGCATCTCCCTGTCATTATATAACAAGCGGGTAGAGATTAAAAAATGGATTTGAAAAATGATATATTTCGCCATGATTGGTATTATCTGTTACAAGTTATTAAAGATTGAAGATTGTTAACCCCCTGGAAAATCATTTTACATCATCAAAATACAGACCAAGACCATGATCAATTGAATTTGACTCTACAGATATCCGTCGTCTAAACCCATTTCGCACTTGTGACAGATGATCTCACAGTGCATCATAAACTTGAGTTGAGTTTGAGTCAAGTTTGGCAGTTGGCTTTTGACGATGGATTTATCATGGATTTAATTGAATTTGACTCGACACAAGTGCGACACAAATCCGACGTCTAAATTAGGCCTCAATCGAGTAAATATGGTGTGGAAATAACTCAGAGAGAGAGTCATGCGCTGCCAGTCACTCTTAACGCGAGTGATTGCAGTAGAGCAAAGCGAAGGTAGTTATAGCCGGGAAGGTGTTTAAACGGGCGAGGATGTGATTACTACCTTCCTACTGATGATAGAGAAGAATTACAATCAGAGATGTAGGAAGCATTTGAATAGTGGGGGGGGGGGGCACAACATTTGGAGGGCACTTTGACCACACCCTGTTCTCTTATGACCACGCCCTAAACACCGCTCCCTCATTTCTGCTTGTAGGGATGATCTTTACATGAATTGACTTACGGTTAAATCAAACATTGTAACCGATTATTTGAAATAATATAACGAATATAATGTTAATATCCTAGTATAACGAATGTATATTCGAATTCAAATGACGCTCTCATGATAGTTTGATACCTAGATTCTAGAATATTTATTATTTAGTACATAATGACACAATAAACTGCTTAAAAGGTCATCAAATAATTAACTGAAGCTAACTAATAGCTCACGCTAAATGCAAGCTAGCTAATCCTAAAAATTGCTGCTTTATATTGACCAGTTTTGCCTTAACATTCCCTTTACAAGAAATTTAAATTGCACTTCAGGTAAAGATTTTACATCTACTATCTCTACTGCCCGCTATTTCAAACATTCGAATTTCTATCTCCCTTCGCTAGGTTTCTTTCTCGATATAATCATAATGTAATACTGCCTGCTATCTCCAATCAGCGGTGTCACCAGCTCTAAAAACTGGAGCGAAAATTTTGTATAACCACGCCCTTAGACTCTCGGAAAAGGCTGGAAAAGGCTTTTTTGGCATTTTAATTTGTCATGAAATTTTTGAAAATCAACGATCTCGAGCAGTATTTTAACAACTGTCTGTAGTCTCAGCATTTAAAAATCGAATTAACAAAAAGTAAGTTTTATCGTGGCGTACATATATAAGACGGATGGAAAAATAACGTGAAACTTGGTAAAAAATTAATAAAGAAAATATTCCTAAAGAAATAAAAATTTTTCCTTCCCCTACATTTTTTTAACCTATTTTGAGAAATTATAAAATCGAAATTCTGAGCATTAAAAGTACTGCACAAAATTGATCAAGCCTTCTCCGTGCTCCAAACACTCTATATATGCATTAACTCTATATACGCATTGGCCATTGACTCTATATACGCATTGACTACAGACAACAGCTTTTTAACGGCATTTTTTTAAGACTCTTCTTTTAACTTTTTGAAATTAACTAAGGACATTTATTAAAAAAGGGCACTTTTATTAATTTTTTCAACATTGAAAAAGGCATTGTCTTGTAAAAAATGTTTTTAAAATTGTAACAATGTGATTTTTTTTATTAATCTTCGAGAAAAAGGACCCTTTAATTTATTTTTTCGGTTCAAAAAGGGGCGCTTTAAAAAAATTCATGACTATAGAAGGGCGCATTTTAATTTTATCAGAGAAAAAACGGCAATTTTCAATTTTTCACCTGAAAAAGAGGCACATTTATCAATTTTGAGGGCACTTTTGCCATGTTTGCAAAAAAGTGGGGGCACCTGCCCCTATTGCCCTCCAGGTTCCTACGTCTCTGTTTCAGCACATTCTTGATCTAAGTCATATAAAGCATAACCAAGGATGTTTTTTTTAGTTAAAGCATAACCAAGGATGTTTTTTAGTTTAGTTTCTGATTCTGGGAAATCACTATAGTTTCATAGTGATTCTGGGAAATCATACATCCAAGTGATTTTGGGAAATCTAAAGTAATTCTGGGAAAGTTAAATGATTCTGGGAAAGCTAAGTGATTCTGGAAAAACTAAATGATACTGGGAAGACTAAGTCATTCTGGGAAAGCTAAGTGATTCTGGAAAATCTGAATGGTTCTGGAAAATAGGTTATTCTGGGAAATCATTTAGCATTTCCTTGTTTAAAACAAGGAAAACTTACGTACTGCAGATATTTGCTTGCAGTATAACCTCTCCCTATTATAAACGATTTTGATTCATGTCTAAAATAAATATTAACTTACTCCTTTTATAAACGTTCTCTAAACCAAAGATTCTGAAAATTAAGTAACAGCAACAACGAAGCTTTTGGTTTCATTTTCATGCAAAAATGGTAAAAACAAATTTCAAATAATTATTTTGGAAGCAAAAAAATTACATACCCCATGTTAAACAAAAGAACAGAGGATAATAAAATGCATTTCTCAAGTGCAATTAAAATTAAAACACAGAAATATTATGTAAATAAATATGAACACTACTTCTGGATGTAAAAACTGATCTCTAAAATAAAAGATTATACCGAACCAGAAATCTTTGTTTTTGCTGACAAAATTTCTTTTTTCATTTTATGAATCTTCACCCGCCCCCTCGCGAATAAGGAGGTGGCCGCATGAGTAAATCAAAACAATGCCCACGAACATTTTTTTCCAACAGGCCCAAATAGAAAAAGCACCAGCAGCAAAAAACAGATTTTTTTTGGTTTTCTGCGGCAGGCCCTTCGTTTTGAGTGATTTATTCCACAAAATTGCTCTAAAAATTCACACAATGATGAAGATAAATTTCTCGCAAGAAGAAAATTTCAGCGAAGAGCCAAGCAAAATTTAGCAAATTACAGGCAAAACAACAACAAATATGTCTTGGGAACACAACAAAATAAAAAAATCCAGCATGATGCGCTTTTTCAAATTAATATTAAATCGCAAAATTTTGACACATTGTAGACGCAAAATACCTCATGGTCAGCGGTATTTTTTCTCCTTGTACAACATTTTAGCAAGAAAATATTCGTTATTTCACTGGGTTTCAATTAAAATTAAAATGTTTTTTATCGTTTTAATTAAAGAATTCACTGAAACTTTGAAGCAAAATTCAAAAATATGGATATCCATTTTTGGAGTAGGAATAAGAAATAGCGATAAATTAAGATTTAAGGTTCTTCTGAGAAAACATGTTAATTTGATATAATTATCGAAGCAAGAAAGATTTGCAGAAGGAAAGATAAAAGATTTGCAGAGGGAAAGGTTTTCACAAAGAGATCAAGGATTGAAGTGTTGAGGCTGGCCAACACGTGAGTCAAGTATAAATAACTTATTTTAAAATAATTCTTCCAGGAAACAGCCCTTCTAATCCCTCCCACCAAAGATAATCTTTGCTTCCACGAAATGTGAAATACAATACACACCAGGGGTATTCCCCATTGAAAATATCTATAAAAGGTGTTATCAGGTTAGTTATCAATGAAAGCAGCTTGGTAGAAGATTTGTATAAATATACAGAAATCAGCAGCAACGATTAAATGTGAGTCTATAGCTTTCTTTTAGTTATTTTAAATGGCACGTTTTTGATTTATTTCATTAACAGTTAATTTTTTTTAAACTGAAATGCTTTTGCTTACCTTCGAAATATCTTTCTGCGGCGTTCAACATTCTGTTCCTAATTCCAATTAGTGTAACTGACCTGATAGATCTAGTTTTTACCTCTTATTTCGTATTATAACAATTACTACTTTTGTTAATTAGTTTAGTTTAGTTTAGCTTATACGACGACGCTCCTGTAAAGTGTAGCATGTCATTAATGATAAATTGAAAAAATTGAATTGTTCAAGGTACCAGAGTCCATCATTGTCATTTCCCGTGGGACTTATATTCAGGAATCTAAATCTCTTACTTCGTTGGGAGTGGGACCATGTCGTTATAGTGTTTGTCATATCATCACCAAACAGTCAGTATTTCCTCGATTGGGGAATAATTCCTCGATCAAGGAATTATTCTCCAATCGAGGGTCGAATATGACAAATGATAATGCGCAGAACACTAAGCAAAACAACGCTTTAATTCTTAAATAATCACATTCTACTTGAAATAATATTACTTTTCACCGGGTCAAAAAAAATTCACCATTGCAAACAAATTCTATGAGCAAAAGAAGATTTTATTTAGAGCGTAACTGACAGTGACTAGTTTACAAATGGAACAAATTGTGAATTTTATCAAGAACAAAAAAAACAGAGAGAAACGAAACTAAACGAAAGCGAAAATAAAACAGAAGAATCATAAATCTAAATGCATTGTTTGAAACGATTTAGGGACGATGCCTGCTTGGTCGTAGCCTGTGTGCAGGTTAGCTTGGTATCAGCAGAGCTGACTATTCCATTGTTTTGCTTATCTGTAAGAAGAACGTTTTGCTCATCTGTTAAAAAAACCATGTTTGCATAAACGTTTTTGGGTAACCTAACATCTGTTGCAGTATTTCGAAGGCTACGCGAGGAGTAAACAGAGTTGCTTGTAAACACATGTTGTTGCACAACTATTGTGGAGGAAGATCATTTAGGGACTTGTCATTGTTTTAGTTCCAAAATTGACTAGCTCTTCAATGGTCTTCCAGCCCAGACCTTTTAAATAAGTGGATAAGTCAGGCTTGTTTGAAAACAATAATTTTGAATTCAAAAGCAGGTCTTTAAACAAAACAAAAAGTTACGTCGTCCAGGAAGCTCAAATGTAAAAGGTGAGTGCCAAATAAACCCAAAGCTGTGACACGCAATTTCTGCTGGCCGTATCGTCTGAAATTTATGGGTTTTGCCAATCACTGGCCTTATGGCACTTTGGCCCAATATTCAATTTATTTATTTATTTTGACTGCCTTTCGTATGAGTTTGGTAATGTGTTTGGTTGAAATTCGTATGCATATTGCTCTTTTAAATCATAGTCATAAGAAAAATTTTCTTATGACTATGTTTAAATGCACAAAATGCATGCACAAAGTGCCTCAAAGTGCTCGTTGCTCTTCGGCAAATCGGAATCTTCGTCAAGTAATTAGGGGGATTCCCACAAACACAATAAGCCACCAGTTCAAAGTCGAAGCTGAAGGCAGTCTGTTCAAAAAGCAGAGTGTCATGGTCGTTTAGCTGAACGACACGATGGAGAAACAAAGATTCTATACGAATGGGCCGAGTGATTTTCTGTTTTTAATACTGATCGTCGATTGTCTCGCTGGCAAACCAAGACGAATACATTAATTGTATAATAATAAACTAGTATATATATATATATATATAAATATTAAATAACTCGGCACAATATCATCTCTCATACATGGTCTTATAGCTAATCTAAACGAATACAATTTTAACAAAATAACATAAAATGAATATAACATGAACTAGTGTATTATAAAACGGAAGAATAATAATGATAGAGATGCATTTGTTATTTAGTTATTTTATGATAATACTATTGTGTGTTTTCTAGGCGTCTTTTGTAAATAGACATAGAAATTTGAAGAAAAATGTGAGGAATATTTTGTCTTCGTTTGTAAATAAGAAAATAAGGTTTTGATAATTTACTGGTATTTTAAGAAAGTTTGGGTATAGCTTGTTTACTTTGTTAAGCATAAGGTTTCTTTCGTTGTCATTTGACTGCCATGTTAAGATAAAATGTGTTTCATCTTCAACGAGGCCAGGGCATGTTTTACAGAACCTATTTTCCAACTCTGGGATCGATGAAATTATTTTAAGGAACTAACTGTGGTTAAACTCCCTGGTTGGGGAGGGGGGTTTGCTAAAATCTCCCCAGGAGGCCCATTGGTAAATGGTCTGCCACTTTTTGGGTATAGGAAATTGATATCTCGTAAATATTTGGTTGCCCAAATTTCATGATATTTTGTATATTTTTGTGTTTTTATCGAAAAAAAGTTAGTTAAAGTAGAAATACACATAATACAGTCAAACCAAAATCAATTGAAATTGTACAGATAGAGCAGTCTGCAAACAGAAGTCATTCTTTTCGAAATTTGTGAAAGTTAAGTCATTTTGAGTTCAGAAATTTAGCTACACATCTGAGTCTTGTTAGTAACATAAACAATTCTCCCAAATATACTGTATACTGTAAATATACAAACATAATTCTCCCAAATATAAGGTATACAGTTGTGGTGTGGAGTGTAAATTTTAAGAAGCGTGTGGAACGTAACAGTTCCAGCTATCCCAGGTCAGACCTTCCCCACGTGAACACAGCTCTGTGTTTAAAAACGGCACCCACCTCTTGCGCAACCTCAGCTAAGAAATTCTAATGTAAGACACTTCTACTTCACAAATTGTGCTAAAAGATGGCTTCTTTCTTATAAAATTAAATTAAAATTTAATTACAACAAGACTTCAGTTTAGTGAATTGTAACACAAAAAGCAAATTGCATCCAAAGCAAAAGCAAAACCATATATATTTGGGAAATCTCATTCTCAATGCTTTTCATTCCTTTAGCCTCAACTTCGGTCATCTCTACAAAGTCGTGTAAAAAGAATAACTGAGAGAAAATCACAAATAGAAAACAGCGAATTATCTTCGACCAATATTTTAGGGTCCAAATTCCACGCACCTAACATTACCACATGAAGTAATTTGATGCTGTGTCTGTTGCGAATTCGATTGATTGAAGTGAGAGGATCAATTTGCAGTGAAGGTGATTCCCCAATGGCTTCAAAACAAAAATGTTGCAAAAATTGCAAAATCAAATACATGATTTTAATCACTTTAATCAAATTGTAGATGAACGAAAATCGCACTTGTACATATTTTGGACACAAAATTCAAGGGCCATATTGCCATAGGGCCAGTGATTGGTGAAACCCGAAAATTATCCAGCTTGTGAATAAATAGAAAGAAATTCCTTTTTCACTTTTCAGGTGATATAAACTAAGTTTCAATTAATTTTTCTATTTGGCGGAATTTTCGATTTCAACTTAGGTACCACTTTTTCTGGGAGCTTAATCTTTAACAGGAATCTTTTTAAAAGTAAAATACGATAGAAACGTAAGAATATGATGCAGCGTGAGAAAAAGTCAGAAAGTGGTCCCCAATCTTAAAAGTGCGTAAGAACTTATTTAAAAGTGGGGGAGCACAAAAGGGTGCTTTATTTGTATTGTAGAGGCAGGTAACGTTTTCACAAAGGGCATGCACATGCGTCATACACACACTTGTAATGTGGTATCAACCTGTGCGTTAGTTATCTGATTTTCTATTGCTTGTAATCTCAAAGAGCTTTGTGCTAAAGGTCTAGAACTATAAATTGCAAAGCCAATGCAAGGTTTTTTGGGACACCCGGTATAAAAGGTAGTTTTCTTACATATAAAATGCCTAAGTAATTAATATGAAACCATAAACACTGCAGGCAAAGGGATTCCCAAATACTTCCGGCCTATATCGGTACAATCTTCAGAAATTATTTTAACGACGGGGGTATGAATTTCTTGCAGTGAAATGAGAGTCCATCCAGCATCGCAAAAGTTTGAATTAGTGTGTTTAATTTTTATAAAGATCAATCATCATGCATTGACTATGTGGGGACTATAACGCCAACAACAGAGATACAGCTACGAATATGACCAACAATAGGGACAATGTGGGAGGAGAAAGGCTATCTGTAAAACGAGAATATCAACAAATACAATTTATTTTATTTTTTACCATCATCATTTACAAAGTGCATTAAAATGGTTAGGGACAGTGCAAAATATATTTTACAACGGGCCCGTGCAGAATTAAAACACATTTTTGTACAGTCCAAAGAAGGGACATTACAAATGTTTTGGTCCCAGTCTCGACGCGGTATTGACATTTTCCTTTTCTGGTAGATTTGACAAAGACTTTGGCACACTTAAATTTCACAAAAAAGTACACTTAAATTTCTTCATATATAATTGTTCTAGCCTATAGGTAAATAATATAAACATAGGTAGTATAAAATAAAATAAAAACAAATCTAGTGAGCCTTTTTGAGCCAGATGAAGTTTGGCTATACGGGGCACACGTATTTTGGCATTTTATGACAACAGATTTTTGGCTTAGTTGGTTTTGTTTATTTTTTGGTTTGCACTGGGAGGGGTGAGTTCACCCCCAAATTTCGCCAATTTGTAGGAAAAATTGTCATTTGTACGGCTTTTGTCGGAGAAATTGGGCATCCATCGGAATTTAGACCACCTTTCAATCTAATTGGAAACTGAATTTCCTCCATACTGTTGTCCCTTACTATTAGAATAAACAAACTGATTTCTCAACGTCAAAAACGAAACAATACAACAGGAACAAACAATCGCAACGCAAGGTAAGCGACATGTCGCATATTGTTCGAGCGGTTGTTCGGACGAAAAAAAGTTTAAGCGTCCAATGAGATCTGGAGGACAAAAATTTGGCTTCCTCTCCATTACATTTTCAACCTCGACGATAAAATTACTGTACAAACCTCGACTGTCCTTGATCAATTTTTGATTACTATTTGATTAATAACTATTCTTTACTGATAAATACCATCGTCACAAGAAAGAGTAATGTAAATATACTATCACAAATGAGTGCACGTTTTTTTTTTATGAAAAAGCAGTTTATAAGTTTTAAAGTTCTAAAACCAATTTATTATAAAAAAAACAACAAACAAGTCTTTCCCACCTTTTCGACCCAGCACTTTGAAATTGACGAAGATAAAACTATTAATTTAGTGATACCCATATTACACTATGTGACACTCATTGTGCGATTTACAGCTAATATTAATATAATAGTAATGACATTGTGATAATTACATATAAATTGTTTTGGCCCCCAAAATTTCTTTTTTATTTTAGTAGCCCCCTAAAGTAGATTAGATTAGATTTAGTAGCCCCCTAGAGTAGATTAGAGTAGCCCCCTGCACAATTTCCCCCGTCCCCCTACCCGGCATTAATAATGATTTACTAATCTGAGTTACTTTTCACAAATATTTATGGAAATAGGAAAACAAATAAGAGAGTGTGTTCAGAAGGTATATATGTTGCTATAAAAATAGATTTGAAGCTGGTGGATTCTATGTTAGGAGGTGAAACTACACTCTGGTTGAACAAAAAATACAACTCCTCTACAAACAGTAAATTAGTTGTAGGAATGAATTACATACCTCCAGATATTTCTTACTATTTAGATAAGACTGTCTCGAAGAGATGGAAAACGCTAAGAGTCGCTGTTGTCGACAATCATTAGTCGGCTTGTGCAATACTTTTGCGAGGGGAGTGTACTTCAATGTTGCATTTTGCGCACGTTCTGAAGCGCAGCTGCCGTCTTCTTCACAAATGTTTATTTTAATATCATAGATGACGGACACAGGCACCGAGAAAGCAGTGGTGACACTGACAAAGTCATTAGACGGATTACCAAGAGACATGCGTTTATTTTCTCTGAGCATGCGTTCCCTTTATTCAACCGAAGCTGTTGGATCTACAAGCGCCGAGGCTGTAGAGTTCAGAAAGCTTCGTGATGACACAAGAAATGATGCAGTTGTATATCTGCAAAGCATTCTGCCAGTCACTACAAGCTGCATATCCAATATTGGTGATTATTTTGAGTACTACGAAGCACTTACATTTGAAGAATGGTGGGAGAGTATCGATGATATCATCGATGAGGCAGAATCACACAAGCAAGCTTGCCATACTCTGATCAAGATGCACGAGGGTATTCTAGTTCCTCTAAAACAGAAACAAGATCAAGCCGCAGTTTTACTGAAAAAAATGGAAAATCTTAACAAAGAGTTTGACAAACAAGTTAAAAAATTACAGGAAAAAGCAAATTCCAAAAGTATTTGGGCAATCTGCTTGGCATTCATTCCAGTCGTTGGCACTATCGCATCTCCCATCCTTGCAGTTTCTGCTGATTCCGATTTGGCAGAGGCGGTTGCTAAAATGGAGCAGAGTGCTATCAACATGATGGCCACGAAGGTGGTAAGTGAAACTTTGATACCAGCACTGGGTAACTTTATTGCTGGCTTGGAGAAGATTGCTGGATTCTTTGAAATTATTCATCAAATACTAATAAGCTTTAAAGACAAAGGTGAGCAAGCAAAAAAGGGAGGGCGACCAAAAAACCTCCACTATAAGGTCATGGCGAAAAAGGCACTCGACATCAAAACGGGTTGTCATACATTTTTTGCTATGTTGCCTGCAGTTAGAACCGATTTTGAGGCAATTCCGAAAGAAGGGACAGATCAGAATTATGTTGACAAATGGCTTGTTAGGCAAAAAGAAATCATCATGGAAAATTGCAAAGTTAAATTTCTTAATAAAAAATTTTTGGCTGCAATAACTGAAAAGTAACCGCTGAGAAGAAATGCGACTGCAAGAACAAAAGTACATTGGACGGGCTTTTGAGAACTTAAATAATTATTTCATTGTTTAACTGATATATCACTTAACAAAACATTTTGGTAAACTCCGTTAAAGAAAGTTTTTGATAAATTTGTTCATTGCAATGAATTAAAAATAAGCTGAAATCTGTTATTTTTTTTTGTCAAAATATCTACATTTGTTTTTGAAAGTACAAACAGTAACGTTATCCACCCCAGTTTTCCTAGAGATCAGAGGGCGTGTTGGCTACGTTCTCCAAGCGTCTGAAGGGCGCCTCCGCAAAATTTTAAGACGCCCTTTCTTCGGGAGTGCACCCCAACATTTTTCGTCTGGCGACGCCACTGAGTACAAACAGAACAATATGAATATATTTAAGCTGACTCTAGCTAACAAGCATCACCTATGAAACATCGTCACATAAATTGTTTATGGAAACATTTAAACCCTTTTCCTAGCTGAGTCTGGTTCTGGTGGTACCCAGGGTAGATTGCTAAAATCTACAGCAAGCTTTCATATTTATCACTTTTATAAGGAACAAGATACTTGAGCCTGGGATTTGCCAAATGATTAAAGAAGTTATGCTTCGCGGAAGGGTTGCTGGCCATGAAAATGCAACTTAGACGGGCACCAATATTTTTCTATAAAAATGATGCCCTGTTTCTGCAGCACAAACTCGTACGTTTGTTCCACACTCGACATATAGTAAATATTGCAATGCTGTTATTTCGAAAATGCCAACTGATAAAATTTACGCACCCTTTTGACATTTAAAACTAATGTTATAGAAAGATTTTAGAACTGTGGTAGAAATTTTAGGGAACTTTTTCTTTTATAGAATATGTGCAGATAGTTGTTATTTCTAGGGATTAAGAAAGACCTTTATTTTATATAGAGAGGTAGCACATTTAATAATACAAAGAACCATTCATCATTTAATTATAAATATTAACGATAATAATGAGCGACGTTTCGATGTCATCTTAACATCATTTTCAAGCTAAATG
>JAYJMH010056071.1:0-12863 GCA_036873815.1 Phacellophora camtschatica | reverse complement strand
GACGCATCAGTCATGGCGAAAAGTTTTTTTTTCTATACTGCTGAGAAAAATCCGTCTTTCATCAACATAACCATGCCAATGCATATATGAGTGCTCCATATCCTCAACACCATCATTTATGGGGGATAAGGCGTTAACAATTTTTCTGCAGCTCTAATTGAATTTGTGGAGGTTCACTTTGCTTAACCCAACTTGAAGTTGTGTTAAGATGGGAAATTCTTTTTGGGTCATTAATGATTTAATGACCCAAAATATTGCTTTAGGCCATGAATGAACGATTTATGATTTACATAGAACAGGTTTACGTTATGATTTACGTTGGTTTACGTAGAACAGGTAATGGAGATCTTGTATAGATTGGGGTTATGTTATTAATAATCTTAGAAAATAGAACTAGATGCCTTGCCCACCTACGAGTATTTGAGGATTCCCATCCCAATTCACTATGGGGCTTAATGCGAGATGTTCCTTTCCAGGCATCAGTAACTGCCAGTGCTTCATAGCCTTAGTATTGGGCCTTTAGCATTCGTTTCATTTTATCTGGTAAGGTATGTTCACAACCCAAATCTGACGTAATACGAGGGATTGTTAGGAAAGACATTTCCTTCTTTTCTAATTCCTAAGAAGTAGAATTGCTCTCAAAAGAAAACGACTAACTTTTCGTGAATTTATCTTTCGTCAAAAAACATTCTTCCTATTCAGCTAAAAAACTAAGACTAAATCTACCTCGTGTTACCTGATTATTTCACAATTTCAGAACAACTGCGAATCGTTCGATTGCAAAAAACTGTCCAATCAAAAGCTGTATATTAATATAGAAAAAGTAAAATGCGTCATTGCAACTCGTGCCACTCTCGTACCATTCCGCTAGGTACGAGAGTCCACATTCCATATCTAAACCGAGGCTATTACGTAAAGACAATAAACTGAATGATTATACAATACATAGAAATAATTAATACTCATGGTTACAATACTACAGTAAATTCTTAAGCAATAATAAAATACCGCGTGCTTAACACGTGCGCGCTTGGGTTTCCCGACATATGTATTCCCACATTCAAACGATGATGTAGAATCTTCGAACTACAGACGGACTCCGTCACACTGGTCACACCTGTCTGAGTTGGATTTAAGGTCCCCTCACAAGACCACAATATGAGATGAGGGTATCTTGGCGCCACAGGACCGGACCAGGACATCCAGCGCAGGACCGGGGGTTTGGACCACGCCCTTATAAACTACTCGAAACTTCCCTCTGGTATTTCTAATCTCAAGTGATTAAGGATTCAAACATGTGATAAATGCGATACAGTCATAATATTCGATAATTTTGGCAACACCTTTTAATTGTGAAAACCATTAACCCAAAGTGTATGAAGTAAAATTTTTTTTAATGTCTTTTAATAAAAACTGTCAAAACGTGTTCGGTTTAATTTTGGGCTCTTTTGATCTTATGCTTTCTACGAAATTTGTCTACCTCCTAGAACACACGCCAATAAACTAGATTTATATAGACATCTAGTGGATTGATTTTTAGCTTTCAACCAATTATGAGCAGCCTGTGATGGATCAAGGATTAAATGTTTCAAAGTCACCCATATTCTGAGATACGAGCTTCTGAATATAACGATCCCCTATCAGAAGTTTGAGCTGTATATGCTACATCTAATGTGGACAGATCAGGACAAATCTAACCTTGTGACCTGGACATGCCTTCAATTCCTTGTTCGTTGCGCCAGGATTTGGTTTCTTGAGCGGACTGAGTGCATGTGTTGATTCCAAACTTAAAAGCCAATTTTGTAAAATGAAAGGAAGCACTTATGAAGAAATTTTTTCCAAAGATTTTTATCAAAAATATTTTTCATGACAACTAATTCTGATTTTCAACACCACACTTTCAATTTTCAAGACCACAAAATGTGAACAAGACCACACTAATTAGGCACTGTCGAGTCCCATCTTAGATGTTTGATATTTTGATAATTTTTCGTTCTTAAAGTGTCGACAGTGTTGTTGTATAAGCAAAGTACAGTGTACATGAAGCATTTGCTCTGAGAAGCCCGAGTTGCTGTTTCATAATCCCTTGTGTCCGTGTGCCCTGTGAACATGCGAGTGACGCAACGACAACAACAACCTTCGCGGGTACAGAGACACAGGCAAGAATAAGAATAAACACCTGTAGAGACAGCAACTCGCGTTTCTTGAAGCCCATGCATAAAGTAACGATGATTTTTAACTAATTATATTTTGTGATTTATGCACGTGCTTCAGGAAAAGTAAAGATCAATTGTACTACTTTGTCATTTATTCTTGCTCTACTTGTCTTACATTCCGTGTTTTAATTTGCTTAGTCACAGGGAAACGAGGGGACGACGGACGGGGCAAAAATAAAAACACGGAATGTAGAACAGGTTGAAAGAGAGAAATCGAAGCGGGAACACACAAACTCCAAAAACGTTACTTTTCCTAATGCCCGAGATTTATGTAGAATTCGTGCAGCATTGTTGTCACTACTGAGTTGCTTCTTATTTTTTGGCAAATTTAACCCTGGGGTGTTTCTAATAAAGTTGCCCTCTTAATAAAACGTGTATAAAATAATATTCACGAGGATTTGCATCATTTTTTAGAATGCCATCTGCAAAGAACGCAAAGAACGGTCCTGCTAATCACCCTCCAACAGGCAACAGAGCATCTGCCTTGAGAATGATGAACTCAAACCAAAATTCAGACGGACGAATTAGTCCTTTGGACAAAGCTTTGAAGCCATTTCGCGACAGCTTCAAGCGAAGCAGTAAAAATAAAAAAGCAAAAGAAAAAGCCCTTCATGCTTCAAATGAATTATCAGATTCATCAATCAAGGATGGAGAACAATTAGATTCGTCGTATATGGATTCGTCTTATGAAGAACCCAGCCCCAGACACGAAATTACTGACAAACGCGACAACCGACACGACATCCGACATGACAACGGACACGAAAATTCTCCTTGGAGCAGCCAGCAACGAAAAGGACAAAATTCATATGATGTGGGGAATAATAATGTTTGCAATGGGAGTTCAGAAAATTGCACCACAGATAACAGGGGTAAAAGTTCTCGCAGAGTGCAGCATGTTGACGAATCAGAATACCAGCATTCATATTATATGAACAGGGACATGGATGTCATTGCGGAGGAAGATGAGCATCATAATGCTGGAAGAGCAAATGACGTCAGTTACGACAAGAACAGGCAGAAACACGATGTCTATTCTCAGCAACACGGTATGAATCGTTCTGATAGACAAAGGCATTACAACAATGCAGATTTTCAGCAAGAAGAAGTAAAGCGTGAATGGTATGTACAAGACAAAGAAAGAAACGAAATAAGACATATAGCTGATGAAAATGCATATTTTGTCGCACCAAATGGAGATCTGGTCAAGCTGAGAAAAAAGAAGCAATCAGAAAGAAGCCAAGGTTCTGGTGAGCAGAAAGACAATGAGCGGACTGAAAGATTCGGAAAACGTCTCTCGCTGCTTTGTCACATGCTTGCAGAAAAGTATCCAGAAGATTTTCACATATTAGAACTATTGGTCGAGCTGCAAGTTTCCAACGAAAAGAGGGAAGAGGAAATGAATCATTCGATTCAACTGTTGCAAAAGAAAGTTGATTTGATGGAAGATAGACTTGCGAACATCGAGAAGCAAAGTCTTCCAGGTTTTCAAAAGATACTGACACCATTTGTCAGAGCTGCTGGTGCATTTCATAGGGGTATTTTGGAAAGTTTAACAACATGCAAAGAAATGGAAAACGATTCACGAGCTGATATCATCTCAGTTATAACTGATGATAATGTTGCTCTGGTCAGTAAAATTGGCTTCACAAAACCCACCGATTGTAGTGAATGCTCCATAGACAACGACAATGAGACGTTCAGTGTTCCAAATATTGACAGTTTAAACATCCCTGTTAGTGGCAGTAAAGTAAGCGCAAATGACTTCGTTGATAATGAGCGGAAGGAAACAAGTGTGCAAAAAGAAAGTATCGATGATCGTGCAAGTTTGCTAAATTCTGCAGCAGGAGAAACGAAAGCGTCACCAGAAATAGAAACGAAAGGAAGATTAGATATGCTGTGTCAGGACAAAATAATTGAAAACAAAAGTGAAATACTATATATCGAAGATCTAGAAAAGGAAAATAAAGAACATGGCACCAAAAATTCAGCTTCTGGAGAAATTGAAATACTTTATGTCGAAGATTTAGAAATAGAAAAGAAAGAGCATGCTAAAGAGTATTCAATATCTGAAGAATCAAAAATGAGTAGTAATGAAGGAATAGAAATAACGACAAAAGAGCATTCAACTTCTGAAGAACCTAAAATAGTTAGTAATGATGAAGAACATGATGATGAAAAACGTGAAAATGAAGGCACTGCGGCCATGTTGACGGGTGTTACCAGCGTACTTCAAAATGGCATCCAAGACGTTGAAACGATGGCCTGCATTTCATCTGATAATAAAGATGAAGCAGAGAAGACAAATGAGAGCCAAATTTCCATCAACGCAGATCAGAATGAAGTAAAGAAGCCCACATATAGAAGGATCAGCCTTGACGAAACTAAAATGACACAGGCAACTGATGACGAAACAGAGTCACAAAATAGCAACGTTGGCGAGAGAAAGTCAAAGGATAAAAAACGTCGATCTCTGTGTAACGAGACAACTGTATAAAAGGTAGTATCACTTTTAGGTGAAAAGTCAGTTACTAGCAATTAGCTGTATAAAAGATAGTATCACTATTAGATGAAAAGTCAGTTATTAGCAACTAGTGGGGGAGCTCTCGACCGAGACTTTTCCTTGAATGTCTATCACTGATAAGAAAATATCATATGTGCAAAAAGCACAGTTTTATTTTGGAACTTTTTCTACTGACATAATTCTTGTGAAGCAAATAATTGTCCGAAGAGGCCGAAATTAAAATTTTAAAAATGTTAAGAATTACACATTTTCTGATACAATCGTTTGAAAGCTAAAATCCACTAACGGACAAATTGGCCATGTTTTTATTAAATTCGTCTGCCAATTATGAAAGTTTTTATTCATTCAAGAGTTTTATTTTTAGTAAACTAACCTTAGCTATCTTACTAACATTACTAGCAAAGTTTCAAAATTGCTGCTAACTATCTTTGGTTCATAATTTCAGAAAACAATTAATTTTAAAGCAAATGCAGCTGAAATAAAGCCCTTCCACGGGTTCTGGGAAACAAGGGAACTTATAATTTCTATTAATGGGAACAAAGGAAGATTCTATATTTTCAATGGAGATAAAGGGAATATTGTAAGCGTTTTTCGAGTTTTGGGAAACTTTCCGGCCATAATTTTAAGGAACTTTTTTAAGTTACAAAGGCACTCTGTGTAAATTTATCATGGAATTAGAGGACACAGAACACACCTCAGAAGGCAGGCCTGTAAAACTGCATAAAAAAATTTGATCTTTTAGAACAATAATGTAAATTTAGTTTAAGTTACTGTTTGGTTTGCATTATACACATTTAGTTTAGCCACAATGAATCAAAGATTAGAGTCTTTAGATTCCTGAGTTCATCAATTGATTGCTAGAACTTGTAACTTGCAAGGAACTAGAACTTGTAACGTATCTTTTAAACCGCATGAAAAATGAATCGACTCTGGAGTCAGAAAATGAAGCCCAATATTAATATGATGATTTCATTAACTGCACATTTATATGTTAAATATTTTCACCCCCAAAAAGCGCTATATGGCCTGTTGCCAAAAACGTAAAACTTTTATATTTTCAAGAAGTGAATAGAAAAGAAATTATCTGTGTCTGTAGATTTCAGATTTGAAAAATGAAGTGAACAGGAAGCGAACCTGGGGGTGGTGGGTGGATGGTAACACGTCCCACGGCTGGACTGGAATGTGCCACAGAGTTCATAAACCCATCTATTTCTTCATTGTTTAAATGATTGTGTATACCCAACAATAATGTTTTGTTTCATTCAAAACCATCCAACAGTAAGGACAATTTTGATATTTGACCAACCAAAAAATTAAACATTTTTGCTTAAACTCATACCCATGTTTAGAGAATTTTCTGCCCTTAAACCCATTCTAATCGGCTGCATATACCCATATATCAGGGTTAACCCCCCCCCCCCCCCCCTCCCACGAAAGTGAACATTGTTGATTGGATATAGGTGATATACGATCCTTGTTGAATTTTTATGTAAATATCAACTAATCTTGCAATTTTTTAGTTAGATTTGCCAATTTATCTTGTATTTGAATACAAAGTGTATGTTCATGGGCTGTATTATAAAGATTATTAGCACTAAGAAAATTACTCTTTCTCTGCATCGTTTTTCTATTCTTGAGATTAAAGAAGTACAAATAAACGTTTATCACTTTGTGCGTCTTTGCGATTGCGCTTGTTCTTTGTTTTCTTGTCTGCGTGGATTAACTCAGTTTTCCAACTGCTTTATGCATGCCTAAAATAAAAGCTCTCTGGGATGATAACCAAAGGATAAGAAGATAAATACGATATTCGAAAACAACAATGAAAAAGAAGTAGACAGTATTTCACGGTTAGCTAGTGATCTGTACAGCCTGCCCCCCCCCCCCCTGAAATCATGGGACTTTTAAAGAAAATGTTTAGACTCCCCCACCACTTAATGTCTGCCTTCTTGGTATTTTCCATGCGATGAAAAACCGAATTTCAAAAATTTGAGGCCAAACAGCGCGCAATTTCCTGGTTTGTACGCAGGGTGATACCCAAGATACCAGACTTTCGATAATAATAAAAAGAAAAAAATCCAGATGATAAATGACAAATCCAGAAATTCTTTGTTTTGATAAATTTTCACAGGTCGAAAAAATGCCCCTTTTTTCTTTGAAACATCCCTTACAATAGTTGTGTGGGTCTGTTGTCATGTCGACAGGCAAATCAAGCCAAAATACGACAAAAAGAAAACAGTGAGTGGAGGGAGTGTTCTGACTCGATGACGGGATGGTGTAGTATCTGGATGTGTTCCTGCCCTATAGAGATCTTTCGTGTTCTGGTAAGTGGAGCTTTTCTAGTTTTGTTTTAATATAATGATTCATATTACGTATAGTTGTAGTAAACTATGTATTCAGTCAGTGACCAATAATGTGATGCATGGACCATCACCAAACAAAACCAACACAAACTGCAAAGCTATTGTTTTTCATCCCCTTTTCCCTCCACCCCAGCCAGACAGATAATAATGTAAAAAATGTAATATTTTCTCTTTAGATTTGGAAATACACTTACGTACAGTACAGTTAAAGAGTTGCATGAGATTATTATTGCTAAACCAAAAATAGAAATCTCTTGTCTTAGTCTTACACTAGGCCTAAGATAAGGCAGTGTAAGGCCTAAATTATGATTTTTAATTCTGATAAATTTTGATGTTTAAAATCTTGGAAATATGCTCAGAAAAAATATGATGTTTAACAAGGGCTTGTCATCAGCAAGCACCCAACAAGGTCAAGGATGCAATCATCTTTCATTCATTGATATTTTGTGGAGTGGAGTTATTGTTTCGTGAATTGAAAGTGCTACATTTAGAAATTGTTTGTATGCTTGTATATTATACAAATTCCAACACAACAACATGTTGTTTTTAACCTGAGTATGGAAAGTATGGCAGTTTTTGGCAAGATCTCAGGTGCACGAGAACACTCTTCTTTTGTTCAGGCCCACCCACCCATTGTTCAATTGAAATTCTTGGGTGCGCAATTAATCATGAGATGAAACATCTCTTTCATGAACCTTCTTGCAAATTTATTTCTAGAGATATAATAATAAATATATTTATTTTTAAATTTGAAATTCAATATCTTTCATTTTGAGGTCACATGTTTAGTGAGTTGATATGATGGTGGATGAGGCCAATTTTGTGGCTATAACCAAAGTTGACTGTACCATGTTATGTTGTCTGCAAAATCTAGATCTATGAGCATAACTGGGTGTACTCTGCAACTGGTTCTAAATGCTCAGTCATTCTAAAAAATAACAGGTACATCCCAGGATTTTTCCCTACTAGGCTACTACAGATCCCACTAAATGAGAAAGGATTTAATTGTTTTGATAGGACACATGTGGTGAAACCCACTTGGAATGTAGTTGAACCACTAGAGATAATGAGTTAAAAAAGTTATTTTTCATAACTTGACTGTAATAATATTTCTTTTAGCCAGCAAAGTTTCTTGTGAAATCCTTGCTACATTGTTTACATACATCCTACATCCAAGTATCAAATAAAGAAATATATCTTAGTGGCCTTTAGTTAGTCATTCAGTGTAAAGCATCTATCCCAGCAGTAGAACTTTGGTATCATTGTATTTATCATATATCATCAAACATATAATTATATATAATTACAAAATATTATATTCTTATAATACCAGGTCCCAAGAAATGTGTTGCTTCTTTATTGAAAATATTAACAAAAGTACAACAGCAATCAGTTAGGTTAAATATTTACATATATATAGGTTACATATTTTCAAGAAACATTTGCTCAAAGTTTAATTACAAATTTCCTTCAAATCTGTTGTATATTCACCAAGATATGGAAGTTTAAAGCTCAAAATTGTTCCTTAATTTTGGACCTCTCTTTGCTTTATTATTGGGACACCTACACCTGGTATGATAATAAACAGGTTTCTATCACCTGCACACTAGGTTGAAAGGTATTTGACACTGATATTATGTAAAATGTATGTTATTTTTAAGTACAATATGTACATATTTTAGGCGCAGCGTATGGCAAGTCATTTTCAATTATAAGCATCATGGGCTGTGGATCGTCAAAGGCTGTGTCTTGCCCACTGTGTAACTATTCATTTGTGAATGGCAATGATATTCTTCAACATTTAGAAAGAATTCATAACATAAAGGAACATAATGAAAATGCACGACGGCCATCAATCAAATCCCTTGTATGTCCTAAATGCAAAAAAGGAAACTTTCAAAATGTTGAAAAACTTGTCAATCATATTGAGCAAGCACATAAGCCAACCCATCAGCCTATGAAAGCAATACCACAACCACCTCAACCAGCAATAAAGGACATTTCTGGTAGTAGGTCATTGCCAAAAGTGGGTGATAAGGTGCTTGCAATGTGGATACAATCAAAATGGCAATATTTTGATGCAACAATTAGGAAGTTTGACTCCCAAACACTGCAATATGAAATTGAATGGGATGACCAAGACCCAACAGGAAGAATTGTGGATTACTATAACCTTGCGTTAAATAAAGTGCCACTTGAAAATGAAATTGGGATTGGAAGTATCGTTTTGTTTCAGCAGGGGGGCTACGTTGGTCAAGCAGGAGTTAGGTTAGGAGGTAAAAGATGGCATCAAGGTCAGATAACAAATTACTACAAGGGTATGGGTGGAATGAGATATTATGATGGAGTTCATACAAAAGGTGAAGCTGATGGGAAATGGGTAACTTATCAACGTTACAGCTACACATTCACGGGTCTCAAGATAGAAGATTTCAGAGTTGGTCCCAATGTTTTTGAGCTGATCAATCACGGTGGAGCCACAGACATTGTGAGTTCTGATAATGTTGATATATTTTTCTCATACTCAATCTCAGATAGTCCAACTGCCATTTCAAATAAAGAGGTAACAAAAGTTCCTGACAGCAATCTTCGCCATCTTGACCGAATATGCGACCCACGAACTATAGCAGAATATTTGAGACAGAAGGGTCTTAATGTTGTCGAAAGAAAAGCAAACAGCAATCAAGATTTGATAGAAACAGCGGGAATCATGTGTAAAGCGAAGGTATTCATTGCATGTATAAGTGATGAGTATGTAGCTAATGATGAATGCCGGATGGAATTTCAGTATGCCAAGACCACACTAAATGTACCAATTGTTCCACTTGTGGTTGGTGATGGTTCATTTGAGTGGATGCGCTCTGTTGTTGGCTTCATGGTCTCGGGCGAGCTTTATATTCACTTCAAAGACCATTCAGTAGAAGAAATGAAGCTTAACCCTTTAAGGGGCAATGTAGCAAATCTGCTACAAAATATTTTGAAGACCATTTTGCAACAGCCTCTTTCTGAAACCTGATTTACCTCGTTTCCCCATGCAACACAAACCATTCTCAGTATTTTAGCGTGCAGGTTCAGTTCAATGTGCTTGTGATTACAAAAGAACGTTTTTTGCAAAATCAGCTGTTCAGGTAAGATTTAGGCCCTCTTCGTTTGGCATCATTTTCCTTATTTATTTATTACTCGATGGTTTCTTCATTACATTATTTCGAATCATGCTCATTTGATGATTATAGACATATTCTAACTGAATGTGGTTCTTACTTTTACCTTGCTCAAAAAAAATGTTATTTCTATTTGTTGCATATATGCAACATTGCCCAGTTATGGTCACCGAGAGCCATCATGCATGTTCATTTCAAGATGAACTATTTCCTGTTATAAGAATTGTTTTCAAGGAATAATTATTCCATCTTGAACAAAATGTTAACTCTGTATTGTATTAAAATTATCATTGATCAATTTTTTAACAATAATTTGATTTTCATTTCTCTAATATATTTTTAGAAAATGGAAAGAAACAAGGAGAAAAGGCTTGATGTACAAGATGCACTTGACTTCATTCTAGATGGAAATGAATCTGATATTGATGGGTTAGATTCTGATGATGATGATGATGATGATTACAATGCTGGTGATGAATTTTTGTTTGATGAAATGAATGAGAGATGTGAAGACAATTTGAACAAAAATGATGACAATGAGGATGATGCTGGTGCTTTGTATGAGGGAGCTACATCTATGCCAAGCCCAACAAAGGAGCAAACATACCGATGGCGAAAAAGAGACGCCCCAACTGTACATACAGTGTTCATTCCACATTTGGAAGATGTGACAGAAGTTAAGTCACCACTTGAATATTTTAAATTGTTTTGGACAGACGAGTTGAATCAACTGATAGTCTGCCAAACACATCTTTACAGTGTCCAGAAACAAGGCAACTCAATAAACACAAACAAAGATGAAATTGAGCAATTTGTTGGCATGCACATAAGAATAGGTATTGTTCAACTACCATCTTATCGAATGTATTGGTCACAAGATATTCCAAAGTAGCCGATACAATGCCAGTAAAAGATTTGATAAAATTAAGAGATATTTCTCCACAGATTTAAACTCTTCAAAATCAGGCTAGTTGTTGAATCTGTTCGGCAGCAATGTCTTCAAATTCTGCCTGAAGAAACGCATGCAGTTGATGAGCAGATCATTCCTGCTAAAACCAAATACAGTGGCATAGGGCAATAGAATCCAAAGAAACCTAAAAAATGGGGGTTTAAAAACCTAGTGCGAGCAGGAGCTTCAGGCATAATGTATGATTTTTATATCTACACTGGGAAAGATCTTCAGGGTGATGTGAATACAGATTTTGGAAGTTTGCAAAAGTCTGCTCAGGTAATTGCCAAGTTATGCGAGCACTTACCCAATCATGCAAATCATAAATTGTTTTTTGACAATTGGTTTACCACACTAGATCTGATGATATACTTGAAGAGAAAAGGGATTTCTGCATGTGGTACAGTGAGAGCAAACAGACTTCGTGGATGCCCCCTGATGTCTAAAAAGGACATAACAAAATTGGGGCGTGGTTCATATGATTTCAAATCTGATTTGAACACTGGAATTGTTGTAGTCAAATGGTTAGACAACAATTTGGTACATATGGCTTCAAATTTTGTTGGTGTCCAGCCTGTAGGACATGTGCAAAGGTGGTGTCCAGTTGAAAAACGCAAGAAAGATATAGAGTGCCCTAAGCTAATCCTTCTTTACAACAAAGGGATGGGAGGGGTAGATTTGGCAGATATGCTGATATCTCTTTACAGAATCCCTTGTAAAACCAGAAGATGGTATCTGAAAGTGTTCTGGCACATGGTTGACATTGCTAAAGTCAATGCATGGCTACTGTATCGCCGTCATTGTGAAGTGCTCAAAATTCCAGTGAAGCGGAGGCTATCATTGGTGCAGTTTATAGCAGAGATCGCAGATGCACTTATTTCTGGAGGCAAAGTCAATGCCACAAATGAAACACCAGCTAGACCAGGAAGACCAAAGAAGAGGAGCATAGACCAAGTTGAAAAGCTTGACAAATCTGGCAGAAAACCCACAACACCAAAGCCTTGCAGTGAAAGCCGATTTGATGAATTGGGGCATTGGCCTCAACCTACAATGGATAAACGAGGACGATGTCGTTATTGCTCTGATGGGTTCTCCAAAGTTTATTGTAGCAAGTGCAATGTTTGTCTTTGCTTGAGGCATGGCAAAAACTGTTTTGTTGACTTTCACAAAAAATAACATTTCATGTTTGATTCATTTCAGTGTGGGTTTGTGATTTGAAGTCTTGGTAATAATATTCTAGTTAGAGGCCCATCAGAACCAGGAGGGGCTGGGGGCTGCAGCCCCCTCAATAATCCTAATCCTCAATAACAATGGTGTTGTGACATAAGTCAATAATATACAATATTGCTTTATATTGTTTGGAAGACAATAGCCCCCATAATCAGATGTGGCTTTATGGGGGGGGGCAGCTGCCCCTATCATTATGTAGGTTCGGCAAAATGTACACAAATCTAAGGAAATTGACAAAAATATGTTTTACAGGCATTATTTGCAGTACATTATTTGCTCTAATTACATGTATCTTTAGCCAAAAAATATTTGAAATACCAAATGTTTTGGGCGCCTTACCCCCCAATCCTCCACCATCTTTATGTTACTCTTGCTCAGGGGGTCCGGGGGGGGGGGGGGGGGGGGGGGGGGGGGGGGGGGGGG
>JAYJMH010056060.1:0-12864 GCA_036873815.1 Phacellophora camtschatica | reverse complement strand
ATCTTTAATGAACAACATTTCGTAGATTAGACAATCTGTTTTCCCTCGACATTTGCGCAATATTTTGAATTGTTTGTACAAATTCTCTGGCTGCATTCCATGCTGCTCTTTAATATGGCAACCGATGGCCGACGCGAGATACAATACTGAAATACAATGATAAATAAAATAAACAAACGAATTTGTATATTCATGGAGCAGAATTCTTGAGGAGGAGCTCTCTAAACATATAGACTAACATTTTGTTTATATCTTTAAATAACCGAATTTTGAAGCTCTTTGCAATCAAAGATGACAAAAAACTTTAACCTGCAGAAAAAGAACATTTTGAATTTGTTGGTTGATTAAATTTTATTCTAAATAAATAAATGTTATTTAATTGATGCATCAATGTAATATTTTATCTATCTATATTCTATTTTATTTCGTATTAAACCTGATATACCTTTGTGGCAATTGTCAAACAGTTATTCGCGTTATAGACACGATTAAATATTTCAAATTTTAGGAAAGTCCAAGTAGAAGTTCATAATACTCGTGACATTATGCAAATCACAAATGTTATTGGAACTGTTCGCGGAGCAATTGAACCAGGTTTGACCATAATTCAGGTTTTATTTTTGTATTTTTCTTTATCTACTTTTTGCCAAGATTTCTTTCAGGAACAAATTTAACATAATTTTTACAATGAAATAAAACTACGTCACCATAAACGACGGGTTTTAGGGAAAATAAAATTTTGATTTATTCCCATTTCGATTTCCCTCACTCCACCTGTCCTACATTTAGCTGTGACAGATATCAAAATACGGAATATACGATAGATAGACTTGTTGCCCGAGTCTCGATTCAATCTGCCAGATCTGATAACCGCTACGCCGCCATTTTGAGCTGTGTGAGGGTGGTGGCGAGCGATTAAGGTGGGCCTGAAGTAATCAGACAATAGGGAGAAATCGAATTGGCTAAGAGAAATTGAATTTTCGAAAATTCGAAAGAGAAATGAAATAAAATTTTCAATTTTCCTAAAGGCCGCTCATGAACACTGAAAAGTTTCAGCGTCATCCAATTCCTAGTTTGGTTTTAAGGGTCGATTTAAACAGGTGCACACACTGCTACACTTCAAGTGCCAGACCACCAAAACAATGGCACAAGACAACCACTAACCCAAAACCCCAGCAAGACATCCCAATACATTCCCCATAAATTAACACAATTGATAATTTTATTTTATTCCAGACCGGTACATAATGGTTGGCAATCACCGAGATTCGTGGGTTTTTGGCGGAGTTGATGCAGTCAGTGGTGGCTCTGTTATGTTAGAGTTGGCCAGAGTCATGGGAGAGAAAATGAAAACAGGTAAACTGCTTTTTTCAGTTTTATTTCATTTTTCTTTTGTGTGTATACACGATTCTACACATAGGCTAAATAACTGTCTGCGACGGTGTATTCTTATATTAAACATTAAGTTTATAGAAATACAAAAGATGGAAATTTATTTATGTCATATAAAAATAATATAAATTATATGACCCACTTTGGGTCGAGATCTAAACATGAAATTATAACAGGGATTTATTTGATCGTCCTGAACCGTTCACAACAGTAAAAAAATCTAACTTAGTTATTATGCTATATAATTAACTGTAAACGACTATTTAAAGATTAATAAAAATAATATACTAAATATGCAAAATGACTAAAACGAGAATAAAATGATAAATATATTTATTCTTAAATTGATAAAAAAGCAAAACTTACACAAGCAATATTCATGCAACAAGATTTATATGAATTCTAGAAATTAAAAATGGCAATTTGGTTTATAGATCAATGTTAAATCTTTGCCCAATTTTTATTATTACAGGCTGGCGACCAGCTCGATCAATAAAATTTTGTAGCTGGGGAGGAGAAGAAGCTGGCCTCATTGGCTCTGTTGAATGGGTTGAGGTAAACATTTAATTTTTTGTGATTTTTCTGGAAGAATATTGTTTATTGTTACATCTTTCAACTGCATTTTTGTTTATTGTTACAACTTTCGACTGTATTTTTTCTTTTTCAGCAAAATGTGAAAGTCCTTCGCGACAGAGTTGTTACATATTTTAACATCGACACTGCAGTAGTTGGTAAGACTATATATAAATTTAAATTAAGTTAAATTTCAATAGTTTTTACCGTTATGGACATATTTTTTCATTTATATTATAATAGCAATATAAATATTTTTTAATCTGGCTGTAACTCTAGAAACACAACTAGAAATGCAACTCGATTACCTGAGGAAACCTCATCGAATGGACAAAAATGCCTTTAATTTTTTTTTGGGGGGGGGGGGGGCGGGGCGGGGCTAAATTATGGAATAGTCTTTCAACCGAGGTAAAGCTTTTAAAAGTGTTTGGTAGACAATGTTCTTTTCTTTTATTCTTAACTTTTAATGATAATTTTTGTAAATTAGTTATTCTGCGCTAAAAATTAATGTTCATGAAGTTGCTCCTAAATTACAAACAATTAACTTTCTCATTGACCACAATTTTTTTCCAGGGAATTATTCGTTGTCTATGGGAGCTAGTCCAATGTTATATGATGTTCTTTACCAGGAATTAAAAAAGGTAAGGAAAAACGTTTTTGAATTTTGCTAAAAGAAGCTTACATACTTAATCTTTTTTATATTATTATACTTATTTTAAACTTTAGTCGTTTGTTATTGCTTCTTTGGACAGTCTATTAATTTTAGCTATGGACAGTCTAGTAATCATTTATTTGAGAGAAATCACTGATCTTAGAGTTTTACTGGGTATTTGTTTGTTGGGTATTTAATCCTCCTCCGATTATAAGATCTGGGCTTAATAAGTTCTTAATCACATTTTGATGGTGGGCTTATAAACAGAGGGCTTTTATAGGGACGAGGTCTTGTGTCAGTGATAATCTTATGATAAGAAACACATTGTATTATGATAATAATGATAAATGGGATGGGTTGGGGCTTACATTCTCAGGTGCGCTAATATACAGAATGCCCATAGCGTTTGCAAATTGACGATCTTATATTCGACGGGCTTATATTTCTTTTTTTTTTTTTTTGGGGGGGGGGCTTATTCAAACGGAAGGCCCTCAAATACTGCATTTGGCGTTTAGATCCTGGATGCTTTTCTCTTTTTTGTGATTGAAGAATAATTTCACAGCCTTGTCATAAAAAGCAGCAGAAAAAGTTTTCAATTTCAAAAATCGAACAAGTGTATTTCAGGCTACAACGAATCAAACGCCGCAACCTTTTTTAGACTAACCCCCCTCCCCCACTGCAAACATTTTACATTTTACAAACATTTTATGATTACAATGTGTAACATGTGATCACAAATTGTTTTTAGGTAAAAGATCCCACTACATCGATGACAATGTTTGAGAAAGCAGTCAAAGCTACTCCATCAACAAGAGACAAAAGCAAACCTTTGTATGTATTTTTTTGCAATCTGTATTTTAGATGTACTTGGTTTTTGAAAACTGAGGATTAAAGCTAATCATTACCTAACGGTTAATCATTAACTGACGATTAATCATGAACTACTAATTGAAACTGATGATTAACTAATGATTAATCATTACCTAACGATTAATCATTAACTGATGACTAATCATGAACTAATGATTAAAACTGATCATTTTAACTAATGATTGATCATGAACTAATGATTAAAACTGATAATTTACTTATGATTAATGATGAATAACGATTAAAACTTATCATTTTAACTAACGATTAATTCTGACCTAATGACTAAAACTGATAATTAACTAATTACCAATCATTACATAATGATTAAAACTGATCATTTATTAATGATTAATCATTAAATAATTATTAAAACTTATCATGAACAATTTGTGTTGTTAAAATCTTTCGTTGTCTCCTTGCAGGATAAGTCGTGTTGGTTCAGGAAGTGATTATTTTTCTTTTTATCATTATGCTGCAATTCCAGTTGTTGACTTCATGCATACAATGCGTCATCTCGTAAGTCTTACATATATATATATATATTTATATATATATATATATTTGAATTTCCAAGGCTATCTCTCAGAGTATCGAGCATCGAATTCCATTCTTCGACCGGATATAATTTAGTTCATGCTAGAATAATACTAACTTGTAGCACGGGCTTCAGGACAAGTAAAGATCAATTATGTTACTTTGTCATAATACTTTTATTATTTTTATGTTTCTCGCTCTACATCTCCTACTTTCCTTGTTTTGATTCATGCATTCACAGTAGGCAGGTGGAATGAGAGAAATCGAAGTGGGAATAAAATGATGGGACAAAAATAAAAGCATGGAATGTAGGACAGGTGGAATGAGAGAAATCGAAGTGGGAATAAAATGAAAACTTTACTTTTCCCCTAAAGCCCGTGCTTGTAGTCGGTGTTCGATGCTCGATCATAGTTGAGATAATGACACACCATAGAACTAAAAATAGAAATTCACATTTTTTTATAATTGAAACAATTTCGTTCGACATGATACACACCATCTCTAGATATATGACAAAGAACAGTTGTAAATTTCGTGTAATTTTGAAATGCGAATTTTAAGAATGAATAATTTTTGTCATCCATATAGAGATAGTGTGCGTATCATTATCTTGACGATGAAAAATGGGAACCTAATACGTAACCCAAGCCAGAACCAAAGAACCTTGATGAAGAGAACTTTCTGCACAAGTCTTGTGTCAAAACTTCACAGATTAAAAATATGTAAAATAATAACATTTTATTTGCGCACTCTTGTATAATTGTTGATAGACATTACTAAAATATTGTCGCTAAAATACAGAAATGTGTGCTCATTTGTAAAAAAGAAGAGTTTTGATAATTATTTCCTTGGAAAATTGACGGGTGCTTGAGCAACCTGAGCACCTGGTATGTTTGTGAGAAATATAATTCTTTTTTTTTGTCCACAGCACCGATATTATCCTGTTTATCATACTCTTCATGACACGTATTTTTGGATGAAAACTTTCATTGATCCCAAGTTTCTTTGTCATCGTGCAGTCGGTGAATTGACTTTGCGCCTCCTTTTGAAACATGCAGATGGTGATGTAATTCCATTTGATCCACGTGACTATTGGAAGGCTCTTCAAAATGGCGTCGTTGGTTTGCAGAACGTTTTTGCGTTGCAAAATGTTATTGCTAGTGTGAATACCAGTAAGCCTTTTTTTATGTTTATCTTCGATCTGTAAAATACAGTAATAACCCGCAAATAAGCAAATTGTTTTTTGAAAATCAGTCTGTTGAGTTTTTTGAGCCTGGTATCCATATAGCCGTAACTGCTGTCAGCGGCGTGGACATTTGGGGGGGGGATTGTAGTATTTACCCCCTCCATTTTCCTCACATTGTCATTTATTCTTAACTATAAACGCTATAAAAATAGTTTGGTATACCTTCAGACAACGAAATATGCACAAGTACCCCCCGCTCGCCTTTTCAGGGCTGACCGTACAGTTGACTACATGAGTTATGTGCCATTTTTCATGCTCTTGATACCGCAGGCCAGTCGCCAACAAGGAGTTTAAAATGTTTTTTTGCTGTAACTGTTGCGAGAAAGCTGGATAAGTTTGACTTTCCCGGGCAATTACGCCAATCTGCTGCCCGGCGGTACCACCGATACCCAAATGTCAAATGGAAGCAAAACTGCAAGAATGGAAGACCATGGTGCCAGACCGAAATAATTGGGATGGTAACGCACCTCGATCTTGAAAAATGAGGGGGTAGAAGGTATATCAAAGTACTTTATATACCAAGTACTTTTAATATTTTTTTCAGTAAGAATTTCACCCACGTTTGGAATGCGGGAGGATATTTACCCTCTCAAACCCTTCCCTGACACCACCACTGAAGGAAGAGTTCGAGAGGCTGTCACAAGCAACCTAACTGCTGAATTTTACTTTTTCATTTGGCATTGTTGTCTGATAATTTTGCTGATGAAAAATAGCAAGCGATACCCTATATGGAAGCCAAGATAGTATGGACTGCTTGTTTTTAGAGCAGAACATTAAATTTACCGAAAGTTCTTTACTCCACGCTGCCTGTCATATCATTTAATTCTCATTTAATTTTTTTATTTCTAAGAGAGTAACCTCCAGTGAAGGGACTGCTTTATAAAGGGTGTTTCCATAACTCGTGAACTGACGTTGTTTTTGCAAAATTTTACTCATGTACCATACTGCAAAATGAAACAAAAATGAAAAATGGAACTTTACTATGTTGTTTTTCGATTTATGAGTCCTTTTCGATTTCTAAGTATTTACTGTGTTTGTTTGTGTTTTGTAGCCTCTATAGCAAAGGCGGTCAGTAAATTCAAGGATGCTGCTGAATCTTTCATGAAGGACCTTGCAAAGATAGACAAATCAAAGTAAGGCACTAGACTCATTACGCAAGTCCACATTTCCATGCTTTCTTTGAAAAATTTGCCTCAATTCGCTTTTGGTAAATAGAGACTCGTATGTAGACTCGTTACAAAAGTGGTTAGTTTGCTCCTCCGCCTGATATTTCTCCGCTACACTAACAATATGAAAGAGCGAAAGTACAGGGAACGTATGTAGTGGGTCTAACTCACATGGCAAGAAAGCTTGACTTGGATACCCAAGTGCATCGGTGTGCATTGAAACAAGGCTTTCATTTCTGAGCGGGAATTCAAATTTATTTAAAAAAAGACAAAGTCGAGGCGGAAGTTTCGGGTATGTTTGATTATGTATTTACATCCACGGAAGTGACGTCATATCTGTCCGATAACATGGGGAGAGGGAGTTGTGTAATAGGTCTAGTGAAGAACTAATGTATTTTTTTTTATTCAGTCTGAAAACGGTTGCTGTTAGGAAAGTTATTCTAGTATCATGATATAATTGCTGTTGCTGACTGCGCATGGATCGGTTGCAACAGCCATATATTCTGCGCCACTGTTATGTTAACTTTATAGCTAGTTAGCATTAATCATAGACATTTTTTCTGAAAACTTATGCAGCATGTTCAATCTCATATGCACGATAATGTACCTCCCTAGCTAAAAATGTGCCTTAGTTCAGTTCTCTATGTAAACCCAATAAACATACGTTACTGAAGCAGTTAGAAAAGAGATAAACTGATCAAAGTATTCTTGAGTGGGGGAGGCTTGTTTATTAAATTTCTGTATATTTTGGAGGGAATTTTATTTGAAGAGAGCGTTTAAGAAAAGGGCGCGTTATTCGAAATATTTCGTAGCTCTGAGATATTGCTGACCTGATTGGCTAGTTGCACATTAAGTAATAGCTGCCCCAAGAGAAGCAGTTTTACTTACATGAACACAATACCTTTAATATCCTTGTTTACAGAGGACATACAATAGTCTCGTTTAAGAACCTTGCTTAGGAACTACAAGGAAACTATAGACAAGAACATATCAACTAATTATTTAGTTTCAGTATGTTTTAATCGTTGTTAATTCATTTTGTTGTTATGTTTAATATAAAATTTTGCCAATGTTTTCATTCACCAGCTCAATGAAGTTGAGAATTGCAAATGACCAACTATCACGTATGGAGAAAGGCTTTTTGTTCACATTTCCAGGAAGAGCAAGTGCCAGGTAATGCCAATAGAAAAATTAATGAGATGCTGATTGGTTTAATTTGAAAAAGCTTTTCATTTTATTGATTTACTTGTTAATATTCTTCATGAATGACAAATTATCAATAGTTTAATGCGGGGTGGGCCAAAATAAATCCCACTTTTGCAAAGCAGCTATTATGGTATAGCTTTTGATTTTATGCTTTTATTTTCGCTTGCCATTGACGTAAGAAGTTTTAACATGTAAAGTTTGCTTCCTTGTTTGCCAAAATCTGCTTTATAAATCCCTATGAGCTATTAATGTTGAAGGAACGTTAATGGTCTCATACCTAATTTTAGTGTGATAACCAATTTTTGCAATGATAAAGTGAAACTGTGCAGTGACAAACAGTACAATTGTGATAAAAGAGTAAAAACGTGCAGTAATAAATTATCTGCAGAAACATTATTTGATTGTGGAATTAATTCTTGTCATGGATTGTTTTGAGATGGAGTGTTCTGTAACATTTCCTTTTGGGTGCACCCCGAGACCTCCCTGTAACTTTCCCTTTCAATGAAAATGTACAATGATTAGAATTTCTTAAAATTTCGTATAAATGGTCTTCTCAAGATTATTGACAGTTGAAGTGAACTAATTAAAAAATTGAAAGCAGAGAATCATTCTCTTAAAAATCACATCTAATGATATTGATCACTTAGAAAATAATAATGTGCAATGCAAATTAAACTATATATTGAAGAATATCATATCATCAACACTAAAGCTCCTCCATAGCAGCTTTGCAAACGTGAGGACATTTTGGGTGTCACACTGTAGTATGAATGAATTTTCAAAGGCATAGAAATATTTTTAGAATAGAAACGCTTGATTAGAGGGTGGAGGGAAACAGTTTCTATATCATTACAGGCTGAAAAAAAGAAAATCAGATTTAAACTATTTGGTCAGGAGGAGCTGTTAGGTCTCAAAATTGTCTCCTAAAAATGTCACCTGGGACTGGTGTTCCCCTGTTTTCATACCTTTTTCAAGTGCTGTCAACAATTTTGAGGTAGGTAAAGATTTTCTGGGACAGGGATTCTCCTTCTATTCTGGGTCAGAGAATTCTTCTTCGAAAATTATATATTTTACATTTTTTAAAGAAGAACACTTTGAATTATGGCATCTTTCCCCCTATTTCCGTACTTCACTTTTGCATGCTCTGTCATTTTCTATTCTTTTTAAAAGTCATCAAATGAAATTATTTATTTTTTTTAGGCATCTCATATTCTCCTCAGCTGGCTCCAAGTCATATGGCGCACCGGCGTTTCCAGGTGCTACTGATCTCTTATACGAAATTAAAACGAAGCAAACAAAAAAATGGGGTGACCTGAAAAAACATCTTAGTGTTATAGCGAGCACAATAGAAGGAGTAGCTGATTCTTTGAAGAAAGCTTGGTAACTTACTAATATCAGAGACTCATTATTTCATTATTTGGTGCATGAGTCTCACTAATTAATTCTGCAAAGATGTTTGTATCGGCCAAACGCACATTTTTTGTTTCTATGTTAAGTATACTTTGGAATATGGAAATTTAGAACAGCAGAGCTTATGATTTTGGCCTTAATTCACAACGATTTTTGGCATACCCATACCTATTATTAGGGGCGGACTGGCCAATCAGGCTACTTGAAAGGACCCTTCTAGGGCCTCACTTTAATCCCCTTTCATGGGGCTGCTGGTGGAGTTTGTCTGGGTCCTAAAAGTAAGTTAATCCGCCTTTGTCTGTTATCAGTTATTTACTCATATTTGTTTGTTTTCCTTCATGTAAACGAATCCGATTTTTTATATTTAGAAGACTGTATATAAAGCAGTTATTATAAAAATAGTTAATGATTTCAAATCAGTACATTTTGATACGATTTTATGACTGTTGATGTGAATTTTGTAAATGTTATGATGTGTATAGTTAAATTTTTTAGATGATTTTTTTTCGTTTGGCAGTATGCATGCTATTATATTTCTTACTTCTTATCAATTTTAATTTGAACCAGGAGTCAGTGGTGAGCATATGCTTGCATATGTGTACAATCATTTTCTGTTGCTTTGGTAATGTAATTGGAATGTATTTTTTGCAAATTGGTGCATTTTTAATAATTTGAAGAAATAAAATTATCCTCCAATCTTTCAGAGTACTATTTTTAAGGGATTTTTTATTTTGTAATGCTGTCTGTATCTGTATATTACTTAGCTATCACTCACTAACGAGCATATACGCCAAGGGTATCGTTGTTGTGGATTACTGATTTCAACTGAGCGCATCTATTCACGCGAAGCGAGCTTTCTCAACCTTGAACATCTTGTCTTTTGCCTACACAATTTTGATAAAATTTAGTTGCTCATGTATAGAGTTAAAAAATTATGCATAAAGATCAGTTGGGGAGATATTTTAAAATATTATCATTATCGCAGACAAAAATAAAACTCTGAGAATCTCATTATGAGAATTGCATGGCCACACCTTTGTTTTAAACTTGTAAATGTTTTGCTATGTTTTTTACGATTTTATATCCGTAAATACATCCATTTACGAAGCTGGTCTTCGTAGTTACATCCATTGGGGGGGGGGGGGGGGGTCAGTCCAAGAATTTAGAAAGCTGACCAAAAATAACTGTTCAATTTATAGTTCGAAATTATCAAAAATCGTCACATAAGGTAACAAGTTAGAATGCCAAAGGTTTAAAAATATGCAATCCAAGAAAGGAGTTTCCAGTTTCTAAACTTTTTATGATAATGCAATTATTTGTAATTTCATGAACAAATATGCAAAGAAACCAATTTTTTAATGTTGTGTGTAATCAAAAATATCACTTAACGCAAAAAATAATAATTAAAATGTATGGTGAGCGCAAAAAGTTTTACCCAAAAATGTCGGACTGACCTCCCACGGTGCCCCCTGTGATTTACATACACTTTTATTGGGTTTTAATTGATTCTGGACTATTTAAAGATATACTGTTGCTTGTTTCTATTTTCGTCCCGGTAATAATTAATATATTTTCATTTTTAAATTATTTTAGAATGCAAAAAGCTAACTTTTTTCTTTTTTGCTTTGCTGCTGGGAACCTTGCTGCTGACAAAAAAATTTATGCTTGGCAACAACGAGGCTTTTTGTTTTTGATCCCAAATGCGAAAACGAGACTTTAATGGCGGCTCAAAACAAGATCAAAAGTCAAAAAGAAAGGAAGAAGAATTGAAGGAAGAGCCAGCTGCAAGTTTATCTTGTTTGGTTTAGGCTAATCAACTGGCGGATTGGAAAATGGAGAGCACATACTTGATTTAAAAAGGAAATTATCATGGCTGGGAAGCAAAAATATCACGGCAACGCCAACAGTGAGTGAGTTTGGTTACAATTTGCATTACAATAAAATAATCATTAATACATTTATTTAATAATAAAATAATGCACTAAAAAATTGGCATGCGAAATTCCTTGCTACTGGCGTAATGCCATGACTTCGAGCTCACACATCAATGGATTTAATTGATGATTGATTAAAATTCATTGAAACTTTTGTCTTCTTGGCATATTTTCTACTGGCGTGATCCTCCGGCGTGGGCAGTACATGGAATGCAGTTTACTCACTCAAATAAATCTGCTATGCGCAAAAGTACTTTGGACAAATGGAAGTACTATGATGTGCAAGTTTTGGAATAACTCAGAAAATGTGACACATAATCTTCAAACTCACCTTATTTAGATTTCTTGTCACTTGTTGATCCTGGGTTATTCTTAGACTTGTGCATAGATAGTGCTTCGAGATTTTGATCTCTGCCCTTCTTTTGCATTTGAAGAAATTCTCTCTAATATTGATTCATAAAACATATATTATTTTAAAAATATAAATAAGATATGCTTGCACATTAGAAGGGATGACAAGAAGCAAAATATCATATTGGTTTTAAAATTAAAAGCATTTAAATTTTTCTAGAATTTGCATATGGTATATTATTTTAAGATTTGCCTCTGCGCACATCTGTTGCGCTTAGACCTAAGTCTGTCGAATATAAATTTTGTTCTAAATATTTACAAAGGAGACATGAAAATAAGAATTATATCTCTATGGGTAGAAAAAGTGATGAGAAATCTGAGTATGAAACGAGTTCTGTGTCGTATTTTCTCAGCTATTCCAAAACGTGTGCATAGTACTTAATTTTTCCATAGTACTTTTGCATATATTTGAGTGTGACCAACAATGCTTGATTATTGCAAGAAGGATTTTGAGATTTGTTTGTGTGGCTAAATTTGCACCATTAATCTACCATCCATTATCTACCCAGAAGCTTTGTAGTAACCTACCATCCATTTTCAACTGGCAAAATGAAAATGACATAAATCAGGCTAGCACCCATTTTCAGTTTCATCTTATCATGAAGCAAAATGTGCTTAGGCACCTTCTCAATCTGAAATCAACAAAAGCACCAGGGCATGATAACCTGCTCCCCAAAATGGTGAAAGATGCTGCTCTGACTTTAGCTGAGCCTCTAACGTGTATCATAAATAGATCATTGACAGATTCAACAGTACCTTGTAAATTAAAGACTGCCAAAGTCCTACCATTTTTCAAGTCCGGGCCTACAACATTGATGGATAACTATCAACCAATCTCAATATTACCTGCAATTTTAAAGATATCTATCTTTCCGGACGCTTTCAGCATGTCCATTATGATAATGTAAAATCAAAACTCCAACTGGTAAAATTTGGAGTACCTCAGGGATCGACTCTTGGTCCACTGCTGTTTTTAATTCAGATAAATGATCTTATAAAGAAAGTTGATGGTTGTAGTGTTCAGATGTATGCTGATGACACTGTGATATACACAACTCATCGGGACATCAAAGTCATTGAAAACACCCTATCGGCTTAAATTACTGTCATTAAAAATTGGCTTGACAAAAACAGATTAATCATTAACCTAAAAAAAAGAAAGACATAAAGTATGCTATTCGGGAATGCTTAGCGACTTTGCTCCTATGGTGATTTGAAAGTATCGTTGCAAGGCCATCTGATAAACTTTACATCTAAATATAAATATCTTGGAATGCACCTGGACCCTTCGCTGAGCATGAGTGACCATTTACAAAAGGTGCTTAAAAAGACTACGGTTTGAACCAAGCTTCTAGCAAGAATGAGAAAATCAATGTCAATGTTGGCTGCAAAATCGGTGTACAGTGCACATGTATTGCCAACGATACTATACTGTTCAACACCAGTCCTGAAGATATCGGATACAAT
>JAYJMH010056049.1:0-12866 GCA_036873815.1 Phacellophora camtschatica | reverse complement strand
CACTCAATATTGTGACAAAAATGACTAAGCATAGCGGTAGGTCAATGTACTAACAGAACAACATTGTTTTGGGGGGAGGGGGTGATTTATACAGTATTTACAGACATTAAAAGATAGATAAAGGTATTGAATTTTGGACAATTTAACTAAGTGTTCCAACGACTTTTGGCAAGCATTGTAGGTAGATTATTTTCAATGGTGGTAGATTATTGTATTGTGTTAGGATAATTCTCCATGGTATAAGGTCAATAAATCATGCGCATGTGTACAGAATTTACTTCCTTCAAACCCATCTATATGGGCGGTACATATATTAGGGTGTACCCCCCCCCCTTCTCCGGAATACGGAATAGTTGTCTTGATCGAATATCATGCAGCAAATGCTAAAATAAATAAGGATTTCTAATTTTTGGCAAGAAGAGCTGCCTTTTTGTATTTAACGTCTGTTCATGTTCGAATTTCTCTTTCAGCCTGTTGGATGCTTTACTAAACTTGAGAAATATCTTCAGGATCATCTCTTTATTATGGGAATCGTTGGAATTTGTGTTGGCTTAATGCAGGTATGAAATAGATTCATTTCACCAGGGGTAGTTAGACACTGAAAGTGTACTTACATTGCCTTCATATTTTGTTTTAAATGTTATTTGTTTGAAAAATGACTTCATTAATAAAAACCAAACTCAAAGACTAAAAATGCGATTGTTGCAGGATAGGAAACAGAAAACAGACGTCATTTTTTTCAAAGAAATAGCATTCAAAACAAAATATAAAGGCAATGTAAGTACACCTGCGGTGTCTAACTACCCATGATTTCACAACTTTATGAAATAGGCCAAACTTGTTAGCCAGACAAAATCAATAAATTAATAATTTCATCTGTTCGTTTTTTTTGACAGAATGTATTTTTTACAACCATTCTATTTTTATGTGATTACTCTCAAGAACAACGAGAGCAATAGAATGAACAGTTTATAGAAAGTTTATAAGAACAGTACTATCGGAATTTTAACCACAGCTTAACAATCATTACGCCTATTGTGTTGTATTTTATAGCTCTACCCATCAAGGAAAGGTTTAGATTTAGTTAAAAAGTAAAAAAAATTTAGGCATTTTAACAAGGACAGATTTTGTAACAATAGTGAAATCGATACGCCAATTTCAAAGCGATAAGCCATTCAAGACTAATCGAATTCTCTCAAGCAGAAAATCAAAACAGGGCTTTTTTTGTTTTTATTTTCTGCTTCAGAGAATTCGCTTTGTCTTCGATGGCTAGACGCTTTGAAATTGGGCATTTTAGCTTTACCATCTTTTGGGTTTGCTTCCCCCAGATCACTTAATTGGTTTCCATAATCTTGATTTCGTTGTTTATACAGATAAGCTGCATGGCATTATCAATGTGGTTGTATCGGTTGATCGTGGACAGTTACTACTAGTGCAACCAATGATAGCCGTGAAACATTAGTGAGTGGTATATTGTTGATTTTTTTGTTTTTTAATACATTTTATGAGTTACGAAGCACAACCATAATAGCAATTTTAGCTTTTTGAAGTTTTTTGTATATGCAAAGTTTTTTAAATTTCATGCAGTTTTCAAGGAATCATTGCCAAAGAATTTTGATAGTTGACGGGAAACCCCCGGGAAACCCCTTGGGTGGCCAGGGTTGAAATTGCAGTGGGTTGAAATCGCAGCGAGGAACTAAGATTTCCGTTGGGGAAATCTTAGTGTTAAGGGAAATGATGGGAAACCCCTTGGGTGGCCAGGGTTGAAATTGCTGTGTGTTGAAATTTTAGTGGGCAATTAAGAGTTCTGTTTTGAATTAGGTCATCATCCTTTCCGTCTGACAGATAGTTATTTCATACTAGACTGACAAAACTTAACCCTCTCACCCCTGGAAAGGCCGTATGGTCCATTGACAAACAACGTACAACGTTATGTTTTCAGGAGGTAAATACAGTTAGAACTTTTCATTAATTTCAGATATCTCAACGTAAGTTTATCGTATAATTTACGTTTGTTTGGATGTGCTACCCCCTGCAAAATAAAACTTGCATAGGATTTGCCAGTTTAGCAGAAATAAATCCGGGCGTGAGAGGGTCAATAATTTCAAATGAATAAGATGGTCACTTTCTATAGTTCGTAATGTGCTTCAATTCCAAGTAACTATGATCTGAACTCAAATGGGTTTTATAATGTATGTACCCAATGAAATAATCGTGTTTCATACTGACAAACTCACGACCTCAACCTAATTCAGAACAACGCCTGTGGGAAACCAATATATAAAATTGCAGAGAAGCAATCCTAGCATATTGATCAGTACTTAGTTTTGGCAGTGAGCACTTAGTCATTTTAATCTCCTCCTGCCTGGATTTATTTCCAATTAACACGGACTTATGTAAGTTTACATTTGCAGGGGGTTGCACAAGCAAATAAACTTAAATGAAGAGATATTTTTCATATTTTAAAAATCTATGGAGAGTGACCCTTTGATTTTCAAGGGGTAGATTCTAGAGCATAGTAGGAGTAAAGTGAAAACACCAACTCTAGGCATATGACAAATGATTCTTGTACACTTTATTCTTAAAAGTTCCTTGAAAATGTGTATTTTAAGATCGAATGTCATATGTCTAGGGGTAGTGTTGTCCTTATCTCCATTGTGGTACAGTTTTTCTTATGTAACCTTACATCGGTTGCAGTGTTACGAAGGTTAAACGAAGAAAATTGTGAATTTTTTGTGAAAATATTACAAAAATATCGAGGAGCAAGCTCATTGAGAGACTGAGTAGACTTAGTTTTTGATTCTATAGTTATGTGATCATTAGGACTAACGGTCTTCCATCCCAATTTGTCGATCAGCTGTCCCGCTAAGGTAACAAAGCTGCTATCAGTTTTGATTCTGGCAGCTCTGTTTTGAAGCTTTTGCAACTAATAAATTTATGTCACTCCACAGCAGCCCCAAACGGGACAGCTACAGCGAAAGCGAGGCTCAACTATCCATATGTAGAACAAGGGCAGATTTTGTAACAATAGTGCAGTGACACACCAATTTCAAAGCGATTAGCCATTCAAGACAAAGCGAATTTTCTCAAGCAGAAAATCAACTTTGTTTGTTTTGATTTTCCGCTTTAAAGATTTCGCTTTGTCTTCGATGGCTAATCGCTTAGAAATGGGTGTCAATTTCACTATTAGTACAAAATCTGCCCTTGCTCCTATGTAGATAAGCTTACGCTAAAATCTCTGAATATAAATTGAAAATTTGTGTTGCCAATTTCCCCCCAAAAATATCACGTTTTGCGTTGATTATCGATTGGCCATATGGTCCATCCAGGTTTGAAAGTGTTCGATTATTATTCTTGTGTTTTGTGTACAGCAATCATATATTTTGCAATGTAACAGTAACGTAACAGTGTTGTAATAATGACTAGATTAGACTATTTATGTAAAGATCATTTTAAGTTTTGACAAAAAATCTAAACGTTTTGAAATCGTTTTTTGTATATTTCCTTTTTGCCAATTTTATTCTGGATGTGTTTTTTGGTTCATCTCCAGGAAACAAACAGTCTTATTGGTTCACAAATCCAATTTAGGAAAGAAATTTTTATGAACAACCCTCAATTTGTTTGTTTTTCGTTTACTTTTCAATACAGAATACAGTTTAAGCTCCATTAACCGACACCTCCCAACAATGGACACCTCCAAACACCGTCATATCATTTTGTCTAAAAATGTTACTGATTCATATCTTTGTAAAAGAATGGCACCTCTCTACAACAGACAATAACAACGGAAAACGGACACCTCTCTACAACGGACAGTAACACTGGTCCCACAGACAGGTGTCGGCTATATAGAGGTTCCACTGTATATATATTTGAAATATTTATCTAAATTTTATCAATAAGGAGATATGGACCTACGGAACTCGATCCCAGCTGCTGCTTCCCATCGATCTTTAAAACGAGGGCGTGATTGCTGAGATTATTTATATTCACAGAGTCGAGCTTACATCGAATCGTGTATCGTTTGTATAGAGATGAGATTTGGGGATGTTCCATCCTTTAAGAATTTCTTAGGAAACTATTTCAACCAACACGGTCATGAAAAATATTAAGAAACTTTCAGTGCTGAATCGTTTCTTATGAGAAGAACTATGTAGATTAAATCTGATGGAATAGTTTAACAGAAGCAAGAGTGACTAGACTGGTTAAAGAATGATTGTAGAAATAGCATGCACTTACCCCCTGAACTTAATCTTATCAAGTGCTTTCCTTAACTTTTGCTGAGATTACAAAGCAGCTGGGTTTGTGCAGCTGCATATAAAATATGAATATTGTTCAGTCATGAATATTGTCCAGTCGAACTGTGAGAAAAGAAGATGCTTATCTTTAGCTGTTCATATGAGTGAGGTTTCGCTTACACTTTCGTTTTCGTTAAAAATTATAATTGCATTCATAAGAAAAGTTTGGTTAAACTTAACCTATGCACGCCCCCGGATTTATTTCCAATTAAAATGCAAATACTATGTAAGTTTTATTTTGCTGGGGGTACCACATACAAACTAACTTAATTTCAAAAGATGAACGCAACTTAAAATATTCGAATTTAATGTTAAGTTCTGCCAGCATTTACCTCCTGAAAATACGATGTTTCACGTTGTTTAGCAATCGGCCATATGGCTCTTCCCGGGGTGAAAGGGTTAATACACAGCAACTAGCCTTATTGAAGCTGGCCGCCATAACAACAAGAACAATAGCAAAAATATAAATGAAATACTGTGTTGCCAGTCTAGACTTGAGATACAATAAGTAACTGTAAGTGACTCAGTCTACTAGATACTAGACTTGTTGCAATCGTCGTAGTTATGCAAGGTCATACTACGACTCGTTGAAATTAAAGAAACTTTCTGGACTTGGATTTTCCGCCTCGCAATCGTAATTCGAACTTCGAGCAATGGCAAATTCGAACTTTGATAATTAAACTCTTTGAGCCTCGTTTCAATGATCCAAGAAAGTTAGGCTTTCCAAGTCCAGAATTTGTGCTCTAACTTTTCCAGTATAAACTCAGTCACTAACTGAAGTTGGCCATCACTAAAACAACGGCGAAAATGTAGGAACTCTGACTGAGTCCCCGTCGCCTCTTTTCCTGCCTACAAACAATAGATTCGTTTTAAGCCTTTGTTTTGGACCAGCGTGACGTCAGCAAATAAAAGGACCGCAGGGAAACAAGGACTCGTGTAACGAGTCTATATCGGTCGGCACTAGATCATGGAGACTCAACGTACTCTGGCTAAGCCTAGATATATGACGGATAACACTTGTAAATTCCGTTGTGCACGTACGTGTCTCTATGATATCTAGTGCTGATTGTCTATATTGAATGATCATTATGATCTATTCCCTCTAAAGATTCTAGCTTAGCCTCGTTACGTAATTCCCACCCTTCTCTTCTGTGTTACAAAACGACAACATAATAAGTCTGATCCAAGCTTAAACCATCCAAAATTTTTTACCACCACTAGAGTGGGTGGTAATATCTTTCAATTGTGCCGTCTCCAGTTTTCAACAATGGATGAGCTGTGCACAGATGTTTTCCAGGCTGTCGGCAAATTTCGGCTTTCTCTCATCTTGCCAAAAACCTCAAAATGTTTTTGGCATAAAAAGTTTTTACAATTTAAGCAAGGTCATCTGGGTTTGTTGGCGTCTGCGTTGGGCTATCAGAAAGTTTAAGATCGCGAACGTGAACTGGAATGCCTGGCTGTATCTATCAATTTCAAGGCTATCTTCAAGTGTCTGCAAGTTGAAGAACTTGAAAGATTTAGTTCGTTATATTTTATGAATTCACAGAAAACTTAAAAATGAAGCTTTGCGCGTTATGGATTTCATTAGCGAATTTCAACTTTCAGAACTAATTTCTCGACTCTCGATGCACAAATAATAACAAACTAGGTATCAATTTTTAAGTTGACTGCCGAGAAATATTTTAAAAATTGTTTTGAATAAATTTGAGTTAAACTGGCAGCGATAGCCTTGATCAAAGCTGTTACCTTTTTCTTGGGACACCCGGTATAATAAAGTACCCCCCCCCCCTTGGGAATCATGTTGGAACAGGGAATCTATGTTGTTATTGTTTGGCTTCTTTAAAACTACTTTAAATAAACAACCCCACTTTATTGCGTTGCAGACGTGAGACTTTTGAGGGACTTGACTAACAAAATGTTTGGTTCCAGTTCCCTGGTTTGGGGATCATTCAATAATTTGGTAACGCTAAAAACCTCATTTTTAGAGGCCCACCCTCTTATGTTACGTTATAACCCGCTGAAAAAATTAATAGAACAATAGATGTAACTCAGCGTCGGACACCCAACCCCGTCGGAGCATTTCGTTATTATTGAATGACCCCTAAGATAAGTGGTGTCATTTTTTCTTGTGGTGTCTTACTCACAATTTTTTAATTTGAGCACGATTTTTGCGTGTGGCCCAAGCAGTGTTCGTTATGTAATACGTTGTATTATAGTATGCACTCACAAATAAAGTGAGTTGTTATTAAAATATTCTTTATTTTCTTTATGTTTTTAGATACATTTTAATCATTGAAAAGTTAAATACGCACTAAACATAAACAATTCCAAACGAGTAAAGTTCTGTTCTGTGTATGTACAATTCCAGCTTCCCACGCCCCGTTGCTACAGAAACTGGAGCGCAGCTTTATCTACAGTCATACGGAAATCATCTTTTAGAATTTATCCATCAATCAAATATATATCAACTTGGCCACAAAACAATAACATTTGCGATTTGTCCTAGCGTTTAATTTGGTTTTGTGCACGGCATTCTACTCAAACGACGAATACAATTTGGAAATAAAAGGGACTCTTTTCAATAAACGGACATTTTTACACCGAGGTACCTTTTTGTGTCCGGCTAGCGGATGTTTTACTGTCCATCTGGAACCCAATAGAAATAGCTAGGTACCGTGGAGTGATAATGGAGGACAGCGTAACGTTTTAATTTAAGTTTTATCCCAATGTTTTAGTATTTTCACCAACAATTGAGGCACTTCTTGTTTCTTGGATCGGCCACAGTCAACTAAAATGTACGAAATCATACTTTATTTTACAGTTATCATTCATTTGTTTAAAATATATTGTTATTCTGTCTAACTTTAACAGTTTGTAGGAATGTTAAAAACCCTTTTTTCTATTTTAGGTCAATCGAAACGTGATGCTGAAATGCAAAATTGGATTTGGATACACTCCATCAGATCATCAGATCTCCAGATACGAAAGGGTAAGCTTTTTATTTTTTGTTGTTTTGTGGTTATTTTATTGTTATTTTGTTAACTGTTTCCTCTTTGTTTTCATAATTATTCAGAAGAGTCGTTGAATCAACATAGATTATTGATATAAAATATGAATAAACTATTTACAATTATTGAATTACAACCTGGACAATGTAGGGTTAGATCTATTTGGATCTTTTTTTGCGAAACTGATCGTGATTGAATAATCTTTCAGAGTGTTGACTCAATGGGTTTGCCAAGAGATCGCATTTCAAAAATTTCGGTTATTATAAATTTTCAAATTTCAAATGTTATCTTAACTGAAAAAGGACTGGACTCAGACGGATCAAGATTTGATGAATTGCCAAGCACAGGGTTGAGAAATATTGCGAAGGTTTGTTGTTTTTTCCTAGCTAAAAACGACCTGTACTTCTCTATAGTTAAGGAAGTCAACTCATCCCTGGAAGTGGATGTTACCATGGAAATGGGCTCCGTATAAAAATTCGTCCATTTCCTTTCCATTGAAAATACAAATGGCATGAAAGAGGTGACCAAATATATAAAAGTTCAAATTATGAAAATCTCATTTTATTCGTCTTGTCTAGCCTCCATATTGAGGGCATTGAGCTATTTGACTTAAACTATTTCTTGTTTTTTGTTTTATATTTTTGTCAGTTTCGCTGATGTTTTGATGTGCATCAGGTTCAATTTAACGACCCTCCCAGCTTTGTGTAGCATTCAAGAACAATAAAATTGAATTAAATATCGTATGTTTCGACACAATTATCTCGCTAAATATCCCTACATTGATTAAAGACAAATACTGAAGCCAAAATAACATTGTTTATTTTGAATTTTTGGAATAAAATTTTTTTGAACTTTTATTGGACGGACACAGAAAACAACATGACAAAGTTTCACCTTTAAGAAACTCGTTTTTCTACCTCAGGCTGGTAAAGTGCATCAACTTATTGCTCTTGTGAGAATTCAGAGTCTGAGTTTCTTATAAAAGTGGCTTTAAAGGGCGGGCGAGACATTAACTGAAAAGCGACAAAAGTATTGAACAAATATTTTCCTTGGGTTTGAAATTTCCATTTGCTGCAGACATTTCTGTAGATAACTGTAGATAAAGCTGCTTAAGCGAGGTACCAACTTAAATTATTCTACAAGGGCGAAAGCGAGGTACCAACTTTGGGGGGGGCGTGTGCTATCTTGATTTGGAAATTACCCGAATTTTTTAATTGTTTTCTTTAAATATTCTATTGTTTTATTCTATTGTTCTCTACAATTTGCCTGAAATTTTGCATGAATGTGTAAAATTCTGCCCGAATTTCGATGCTCTTGGAAATTATTAGGGTGTGACACCCACACTCCCCACACCCCCACTAGCTGTAATCATATATATATTGAAAGTAAGCGTTTACTTTAATTACATCGTTCTGCTTCATGTTGCTCGTATTTAGTGTTTAACAAAATACTTTAAAAACAATAACATTGTAGTTAATGATCACAAACTGATTGTTAATTAAGCAAGGTTTAAATGTCAATCATCACTCAGTTTGGAATCCAATCTTTATTTCAGGAAAACAATAATGCAACACCTTAAAAACACCATCTTTTAACAAACAACAGTGTATTATAATCATGTTTTGCATTTTTTTGCAGTCTCGTTCAAATCTCACTGTTTGACAGAAGAGCTAAAGGATTGCTCGTCAAAGTTGTTAATATTTCTGTGGAGGTAAGTAGGATTTTCATTAACTTATTGCTGTTAGTATTTTTGTGGGCGTTGGAGAAATATGATTGTTATAGGCTTGTGTAACCATCAATATTATATCTTTCTCTTTATTTTTTCATTTTTAAAACATCTATAGGGAGAGTTGTCCTTCAGCTAAAGTGTTGTTTCTCAAGGGACCATCCCGAAAACTTAAACTAATTACGCTTTTCAAACCTATAAAACCTATTTTTTGTAGTAAAATACTACTCGATGCATTGCTTTTTGGTCACACATCTCACCAAAATGCATGTAATTGTTATGTAGCTAGAACTAGATATTTGTCATCAAAATGTGTTTTAAACTTTTGAAGGTTAAGGACAAAGTTGTGACAGCAATGAAGGAAGGGTTTTTTCGGAACTTGAGTTCCAGAGCCTGGGGTGGGGAAGGATATATATATTTTTTCTTTTATTTACTTTTGCCTTTCCCCTCTCTCAGGCTCTGGAACCTAGGGTAGATTGTTCTGGGTTCTCAATATTGCGAAAAGTGGGAAATAGTGTTTCTTTAGAAATGTTTCTGGGAACGAGGTTGACGTAAAAACCTTATTCGTAAAGACTGAGGAACTGGGCCGAGTGTGAATTCTAAGGCAAAGTCCATTAAAACAAGACCCTGAACTATATTAAGAGAGGATCATTTTTATAAATTTTCATTCACCGAATTAAGCTAAACTTCTTCCATAATTAATTATATTAATGCCAGTGTGAACTGCCGAGAAAGCATTTAAAGACAAACTGGTTATAATTTGGCGATTAATAGCTCTTCATCGATATGAACGCGGAGAAACAGTTTTCATGGGAATTAAATTGCTAATTCGTGTGATAGAAGACATGACCTATGTTGAATTCAATTGTCCAACCATCGTTGTAGATCAGTACCAAAATATTCTGAGTAAGCTGGCTCCGACTTTTAAGAAATTAAAATATTTGTGAATTTGCGAGGTGGGAGTTCGAGTTGAGATTATACTTTGTTTGTCAAGCAGTTGCTGTTCAGATGTTTTTAAAATTGTTTAGAACTTAAATTTTGATCAGCAAATATTGTCCAAGCAAGTATGTTTTATGCAGCTCTATGGCACCAAACTAAAGAACACCATTCCTTTCCATACGTAAAAATTGCCTCTTCGATTTTATTTTCAAATCTAATTTAAAAGAATATGTGGCCAATACCTTTTTACGATGACGAGCTATTAACTTAGGTATTCTGTTTTGAGCAGGGGCGGGATTCAGTTTGAAGGATTTGAGGCAGAGAGGGGGGAGAGTTTTTTCAGGGAGAAATCTGGCCGACTGAATGCAAAAGCAATAGCAAAATTCCTAGCAAAATGGCTGATTGAGCCTTCTAACACGGCTGATGGTCAAATCCAGTAAAATTCTGATGGTCAAATCCAGTAAAATTATCGTGCAGTTTTGACATGGCTGATGGTCAAATCCAGTAAAATTCTCGTGCAGTGTAATTCAGATGATAAAGGCAAGAACAGAGATGTAGGGGGGGGGCTTGCCTCCCAAATTTCATGAACGGTTAAAATAAATAGCATGAATATTCCATCTTCGACGCTGGGTAGAGGAATTTTTACCCACGGGCCCCTTCAAGCAAAAACTCGTATCTCAGCATCTGGATACAGGGCGTGATGTGACGGAACTCACCGCGTGATGAACTCACCACGGCATCCCATCACGCAAGAAAATTTTTTCCCAAGATGAAATGATGTTAAATTTATGTAAAGGTAAAGCAATTTCACCTCGGGGTGGGTTGGGCGCGTTGGCGTAGAATCACAAATGACTTCCGACATAAAGCCCGATTCTCACTGAGCAAAAAAGTTCTTACGAAAAGTATTGTTGATCTTCGGAGCGTGCGCAGTACACCAACGAAATAACGAGCATCGAAAATATTGAAATGGGACGACGTAATGAAAAATATTATCAAGTTACGTCAAGTTTGATGGCGGGATGAAATTTCTCATCTAAAAAGGTGCTCATACTTGAATGAATGCATCATATAGTTTTTTCATGAATGGCATTGTTCACGTTTTAAGTGTATGATTTTTATACTAAGCTTTGTCGGTTCTCTGCACTTATAAAATGTCAATGGGCTTAACGCATTAGAAGTGCACAGACCTAGCAGCTATTTTGTCACACCAAATCGTATCATCTATAAGAGAATTTTTAAAGACCAATTTGGTGGAATTACTGTTTAGTTAATGTAAACTTTCGCAGCTACTTTTAGGGCAGAGATAACAACATTAACTATAATCTTGGTTGTATAAGGAAGTTTTGTAAATAGAGAAAATCGTTTTTCAAATACGAGATTTTGCTGCATGTTGAAAAGCTTTTCCGCTTTTTTCATCAGGTTTTTGCATTCGGAACTTTCTTGATTTTTTAATCGTTTCATTTTGTTTTGTTCACTCATTTATAACGAAACATTTGTAAGAAGCAAGCATGGCCTAGTGGTTAAGGCTCCGGACTCATAACCGCAAGGTCGTGGGTTCGAATCCAAGGTCATACTTGCTGCGAAAATGTGAGGAGAGCTGCTAACTCTCTGTAATTCCAGGCAAAGTCAAAAGGAATCACGAGGTGTGGTCACATCGAGAGGAAGGACCGGGGTCGCCCTGATGGGCCCCCTGTGCCCAGCGCAGCAAGTGTATGTGCCTGAAACTGAAAGGTTATGCATAACCTGTGTCCCCTGCTGGAAACGAATCATCTCGAGACTTTTGCGGGCTAGGCACTCACTCAGAAATAACTGTGACAGAACATTTGAACAAATTGAGAAATTTGAAGGACAAGAAATTATAAAGAAAATTATTTCTGTAAACTTTTATTCTCGTCTAAATACAAAATATTGTAACTAATTATGTAACAAACATTAGTTCTTCATCTCTGAGGCTAACTTAAAAATATTTAAAAATAGTAGACATTTTGCTTCTCTTCAAGGGAAATAAGATTGAACATGTTTATCGTGATTTTGACAAGGGGCGCTGATTAGGCAGATTAGACAGGGCGTTTGTTTTTTTTAGTTTATAACTTATTATACAGTAAAAACCCTCATATAAGAACAATTTTACTTACAAGAACCTGCAAGTTGAAATATTTTTTCTACTCCGAACGAAAATTTTGTTACTTTAAAACACTGTTGATCTAACCAGTAATGCATGTTTAACATTTTTTATAGAGTGACGAAATATTAGTTTATTCGAAGGGGTTTTTTACAACGTTTCAGCTTTATAAGAGTTTAAAATTAAGCTTTAACTTCAAGTTTGAAATTACTACGACTATACTGATATACTACACTAAACATGCTATAATACGACTCATAAAAGTACAGGAAGATTTCTGGACATATATTTTCCGCCTCATAATCTTGATTCGAACTTCGAACAATGGCAAATTTAAACGTTGATAATGGCACTCTTTAAGCCTCGTTTCAACGATCCCCAACAAGTTGGGGATTTTAAGTGAAGAATTTGTGCTGTAATATTATCAGTCTAGTCTTGTCTTCAATCAACTTCGTTCCCGATACAGTTTTTATATTTTCGCAATTAACCTTCAATGACCTATGCTATGTTTTTTTAATTGTTTTCAATAACAGACTAAATGAGATTACACTCCACTCTTTCAGTCATCTACGTAATCAAGTTAATCTTGCTTTTGATCAGAAAATTGTGTCCACTTTGATAGTGCCGCGTTGTGTTTTTTTGAAAGCAGTAACAGTTAAAGACCCATAGACTTGTTGCCCGAGTCTCGATTCGCTATGCCAGATCTGATAACCGCTACATCGAGACTCGTTAACTTACTGTTCAAAAATTGGTCACTTTTAGCAGCCTCTTTT
>JAYJMH010056038.1:0-12867 GCA_036873815.1 Phacellophora camtschatica | reverse complement strand
AAAATCAATGATTACTCGAAAGTTACTGAAGCAAAGTTGTTGAAACATGGCAAGTACAACAATTGAGCCGTGAAAAATCTTTTGACAATTCACACAGTGTCGTCACATTAACGAACTAGTTACCAGACTCCTTTTGATTGTTTTAATCAATTTATTTTTACATCACTTCCCGTAGTAAATATTTGATTTTTTACTCGTAGTAAATGTATCACACAATTCACTGAATAATGAGATCTTTCGATTTTTCATTTGAGAGGTCTGGTTACTAACATGTTGTTATGGCGACGAAATTTCATGTAAGAAAATGTTGATTGCCGTTCAGTTGCTGTTTATGCTAATTTTTTTTTATTTTGCTTCAATAGTTTTGAGTAATCAGTACTTTTATATTTTCTCATTTTCATAAGACAACCTAATTACGTCACAAATAACGAAAGTTTTTTGGCGTTTTACCGCCAATTTTTATCTCTAAAACGTTCTCTTCAAACCTTCATATTTCAAAAACTATCGAAGATATTGAAAAACCGAAAGGAGATTGTGACTTCTCATCAGACATTCCTTCGTATTAAACAATAAAAAGTTTCGAGTCATATGCACTTCAAGGCATTATTCTAACATTTATCGAATTTCTTCTTAATGACATAAAAATGAAATGAACTAAACGATTAAACTTCTTTGTATTGAATGACAATAAAATGAGAAAGGTTTATTTGATGGTAACTATTTAGGATTCAATAGTGGAATATTTGTCCTTCTGTTGAAAATGTTTTCTTGGAGAATAGAATAGAAGAGAACTTGTAGACTAGAATTTCACAATTTAGCTGTATAAATGTTCAAATTAGAGAAGGGTGTTCCCCCCACCAGGGACGTTTTCGGGAAGAAAAAAGAGCGTGGTCTTAAAAATCGACGGAAATGTTCGTCGTTGCAGAAGGCTCGCACTAGTAACGTTTTCACGTTACAAATTGCAACAGAATTCATTGCAGTTAATGACCAACGTCGCAGATATTTTGGGACTTTTGAAGGATTTTGAGTTATGATACAATAGTTTTGAAGACATATTTTCTTACTGTGCATAAGTTAACAAATAATGCGAGTCTTTAAAAACGTCATTCGTATGTTTGAATCTTATTGCAGCAGTCAAAATGACCCAAGACAGTTTTATTCAGCTCATAAAATCTAAGAATACTGTGATCATGTTACAAATCAAAAAAATTCGAAGCAATCATATAGTTATGCCATATATTTTATCTTGATAAAATTACTTCTTTGTCATGCACACCAGGAGCCCGACAAAAAGATTACGACCCTTAAATTTACGAAGGTTCTTCTTTGTTTAGAAAATATCGACGCCCCTTTTGTGCGCTTTCTAAGTTTCCTGCCCCGCCGCTTCGTGAAGCTTCCGGTGCCCTTAAAAATTGACCGGTGCTCGAGCAACCTGAGCACCCCCCCCCCCCCTGTATCTGCCTCTAGATCATTACTTCATTTTATCATTCAGTAGATATCAGATGTCAAAATAAATGAAAAAATTTATCAATCCAACTTTGTCTATGATTCTATGAAATGAATGGTCTGCATATGTTTAAAAGCAAATGTAGACAGCTCACAGGTTTACTCGGTGATCGTATTATTATTATCAATAAATAACCAGCTTTGATTTCTTCTTCTTTATCGTTTGAATACAAATGCTGTAGGAACATTGAATATTAACACAATGAAAAGAATTGTTAGTTAATTCTGAATCAAAACAAAATGCACGAATTGATAAATACTCTCTTTATAAATTGACATAACGTGACCAGTCATGCAATCGTATTGACAGGAAGCCACCGTTCTATTGGCATTTTGCTTCAAGGTCGTGTCTTGCTCTCGAAGCTCGTCACAAACTTTATTGGAAATCAGACTTTCTGACAGCTAGATTGCTTCCATATTTCAATTCAACAATCAAGCTGCGATCATCGAAGTTTAATTTGAGAATATGTTTTGATATTTTCACTCTCACGGGGTCTGAAGATTTTTTATTGAACATGTTTTAAATTGATCTTGAGGCAAATTCATTTTGTGCATTTACTATATTTAATACGCGTTTTGCAAGCAATAATTATTTGCATTTTGATCAATTGCAATGATTCCCTACGAGTATACATGCTTTTTTGGCAAATGATTAATTACTGAAAAAATCTTAAATGTTGCCAAAAACGAATAAAGAAAATCAAAAGGTGGGATTTAAAAATTAAGAGAAAAAACAAGTTTATTAATTAAGTTTATTAATTTACTAACTTTATTAATCTACAGCACGAAATTTACTGAAATTATAAAGACGGAAGGCTGTAATTTAGCATATTCCTTCTTACAAATGAACTTATAGCTACATTTCATTTCGTGTTGTAGCTACTAAGGCATAACAATTTTCTAAAATAAAAAAATAACAAAATTCTGAAAGCTTTTGCGTTATTCATTGTATTACCTTGCATTTTATATTTAGAAACTATTTCTAAAAATGTTTGTAATGACGCCTATCAATATACCTGCGTGTACCTATATACATTTCGTTAAAATATTTTTATACACTGTGGTGCTGAGCTATACCGTGGTATTATAAATTCCCTTTTGATTAGCTTTGAACTTTAGGTGTGAAGTTCTTCACTCCAGCAATGAATTTAAAACGGTTTACTTGACTTTTTTTTTCAAATCTTTATTCGCCATTCTAAATAAATTTTGTAAAATATTTTAATTGAAAAGTTATCTCTGTCATTTTCTTGTAAATATACATAATTTCAGTTTTAAACGTTGTCAGTATTATACAAACTGAAATATGAAGCCTGACAAAAATTTTATTTTTTCGAGCCTTTACAACAAAATAAATAGTTAAATATGTTTAAATGGTAAGAATTAAAATATGTTACCTTTGACTTTCCTGAAGCTATCTTTAAGTAGCCTATCAGGGAGAATGCTTGAGTTTATCATTTTTAGTTAACGCGTTTCTTCTGGAATTGGTATTTTTGAATTGCTTTGCATACATCAGCTTTGTCTAGTACGCAACAGTGAATGAAAATACAATGATCAGTTGGTCACTTATAGCCCATTGAAAAATGGACAAAGCTGGACGGGGGCTTCTCTACTGTGCAATCGTTTGTAAAATTGGTTTATTTTGGCAGCTTATCTTGCTCGTTAAATTCTAAATTAGTGGCTCGCGTGTTTAGTCAAAAACCCGCCATTCTCCCGCCCAACATGCACAGGCACGTTCGGTCGATTTCTGAGCGAAAAAGGGATTAATTTAGCTGTGGAGTTTATTTATATGCGAGGCTCCAAAACAACAAGCTTGTCGTAAATAGTTTTGAAAAATTATGCTGTTCATTTTCGAGGTATTAATTGTAGATATAAATAATAAATTGCTACTTTTCTGTTAACAACATGCTTGCATATAGTGATAATGTATAATTTAAATTAACTTCTGGAGCCCCCTCTTGGATTTTTGTGAACAGTAATTTTTTGAAAATAGGCCAGGGGCTGATTTTCACTTTTCCTCAAATTTAAGGAAAGTTTTACGGATATAGATTATAAATCCGCTTAACATGCTCGTCAAAGGAACCAAAGAATCGTTTATCTTGTTGATAGCTATTTTTATCAATAAATATATTTTCGTACTTGTTTACTTAAATACGTTTGCTAGCGCTTCAAAATAAATATCAACTCCTTTTTGTATATTAATATTATAACGTTATTCGAATCGATTCTTAGAATGATATTAGATTGAAAATTGTTAAATTATGTTAAAATGATTCGAAATTTCAATTAGTTTTATTAGTAAAACTCTATTAATTTAAATAAGGATATTATGTTTGTAACATTTCATTTAATTGTAAATATTAACGATAACTAATGAGCGACGCTTCGGTGTCAACTTCATTAATATCATTTTCAAGCTGAATAAAACAAAAGACGTTGTTTCTATTTATAGAAAAATAAACAATAGAAAGATTTTTTATCACCTTGTGAAACTTTTGGCGGCTCAGATGATTGGTTCCAAAAAGACTAAGTAAACAATTTGCCGGCGATGGTTTATCGGGCATGATGGTCTAAATGTTCTTCTAAGTGACTTATGAAAGCGTTTGCCATCAATGGGCCTAAAGAAAAATGGACCTAAAAACGGACTTAACGACGAGAAAAAGGAGAAGCACACTAAGAACAATTCTCCCTTTTAAGGTTCAAACATCTGCTCAGGCTGTGAAAATGCAATTCCATGATCTCAGTAATAAGATCATGAAAGAAGTTCTGCCTATTCTCACCAGCAGAAAAATCGGCGAACAAGTAAAATTTCGAGAGCCAAAACCTCCCATTGTGAACCAACAATCCGTTGTGTATTATTTTAAATGTGATCTTTGCAATGCAGATCATGTCGGTTATACATGTCCACACTTATACCAAAGGATTGAGGACCACAAAGCGTCGGCCATCGGTTGCCATATTAAAGAACAGCATGGACTGCAACCCGAGAATTTGCACAAACAATTCAATAAATTTCGAGGGAAAGCAGATTTTCTAATCTATGAAATGTTGTTCAAATAAAGATTTGAAGGCAAAATTGAGCAACCACTCAGATTCCATCACCGCCAAATTGTTCACGTAGTCTTTTTGGCGCCACAATCATCTGAACAGCCAAAATTCTCACTGCGAGATAAAAAAAATCTCTCTATTGTTTATTTTTCTATTTTATTGTTCTATTATTTTATTTAGCTTGAAGATGATGTTAAGATGACATCGAAACTTTGCTTAGTATTATCGTTGATATTTATTTATTATTTTAGTAATGTTTACACAATCAAATTGACTGTTTTAATTTTCAGATTTAAGTAACGCTTTAATTATAACACCACTTCAAATGAATGTAAAAGCAATACCTTACTTGTTAAAATTTCTAAATCGTAAAAGGAGCTGAAATTTGTTGGTCGTTAAAACTAGGTGTGAGTATATTTTGCAAAACAAATCTCTGCTGCTGGAAACTGCTATTTGTCACAAAAGCTGTAAACCTAACATTTAGAAATGAAATGTAAACCATAACATCAGTTTAGTGCAATTTTTGAGACATGTGAAAGAGATAATTTGAGGCATATAAAAGAGACACTTCACATGTTCCATGTTAACTCTGCATCCTTTGGTCATCCAATTCTATGATCAATAATTTGATGGCCCTGTGCTTTTTTGCACTCTCCTGATTAATTCAATTATTTTAAAAATTATTTATTTAGCGAAACGTTTGTGTCAAGAAATTAATTTAAAAAAAAAATTATTATTAAACAAATCTTTGTCAAATTTTGTTCAAAAGTTTACGCAACCTTTGTTTCATAAGGTTCAACTGAAGTTATCGTAAACTTTGTAAAAAATTAAATCTTTCTTTGTTTCCTGCTCTATTAAACATATTTTTTCAAAAACATATTCCTAATTATAATCACTAAAATGAAAAACGAAACGACAAGGACGGTACCATAGAGAGCAAATGTTTTGTCTAAATAACGTTGTGGTGGTGTGGTTTTAAAGGAGTTTTAAAGTTTCCTAAGTCATACCAGCCAGGTTTATCGATTTACTATAGAGTTAAGAAGAGTATAATTGTTTTCGGTCATTCGAAAGGTTGTTGTCAATATATAATGAAAACTGTATTAAGCCATTGTTTAAAAGATTGGTTATCAAAATGGTCGTAAAAAGTAAAACGTGTCGCGAAGAGAGTAATGCGACTGCTGAAGAGGCTGAACATGTGAAAATTTATGTGTGAGATTATTTCATGTTGTTGTAGAGCAAAATAGGGCGTGGGCTCCACCTTTGGAAAATGAGTGACTCTCAGCCTAGCTCTGCATACAACTTCTCTCGTGATGTTCCCCTACATGTTCCTGATGCAGCTGGAGCAGAACAATACTGAACAGATTAAAAATTTTCCATTAAATTTAGTAAGATGATGCTACCATTGAATGCCTATATTTTTGCCAGATTGTGCCAAATAACTTTAGTTCAGATGCAGTTGTAAACAAAGTTTGTATAGCAGAAAAGGAAAACTTTGAGTCCAGAATAATTCCTAAATGTCTATGTTCACTTAGTTTATTTTGTTGAACTGTTGAAAGATATGTTGAAAATACCAATTTGTTGATTTTGATATTGAATTCAGCTATATTCCTTAAAAATATTTATTCAGCAACTTGCTTCTGAGGATTTGGATATTAAAAGACATCCTCTAATTATGATCCTATTGTCATATCAACTCCAAATCATAATTAATGTCGTCGGCCACTGTATGAGAGTCAGCGGAGAATATCGACGTATCATAATTAAAAATCTTAACATCAAACTTGAAGTCTGCAGTTCGATCATTTATGCAAACATGAAAAAACGAGGGTCCTAGAATGGGAAAACATTGCAAAAGGGCGATGTATTTCTGCAGCCCAGACATCTCTTGGAATAGAACACGGTCCGTTCAGAAAAGTTTTCTGTTTTTTATCTTGAAATAATTTTGAATAAGAGATTGAAGTTTTTAGTTGGTATACAGGATTACAATCGAATTACAATCGAATGCTTTAAAGATCATGTGCGTTGTGGAGATTAGCTGGTTGAATGTTGAGTTGCCTGAACGATTGATTTGGGTTACATAGTATAAACATAGTCAATTAATTTATATCTATTTAAGCATATCCTCATGAATAGGTGAATGGATTAGAATTTTTTAAATTCAGATTTTGAAATCCTTTTAAAATCCTTTTAAAAGCAGAAAAGTGGGAAGCCTCCGGCTTCCAGGTAAACCCCTTCGCGCTTAAACTTTCGATTGAATGGTCAAGGAACTAACGTTTCATAATTTTCATAAATATTCTATAACTATATTCCCTCACAACTTTCACATTATATTAGGGCGCTTCTGAAAATAAAATGGGCGTGCTCAAGAAACTTTCTCCTTTCCCAGGCCCCTACCCTATCACACCTTCGCCGCACGAGCATAGGTCATCAATTTTCCTGGAGGCGCCCCTGAAGATTATTATTTGCAAGGCTGCACTTTTGCACTTTTTTATTCATCTATTTTAATTTATATTCGGCTTCATACAACCAAACGAAGGAGATGCGAGCTCTATTCTTATCAATCCTTTCCTTTGTTCTTATCCCATTTGTACATGGAATCAAGAGGTTTTTAAAAGCAAAATAACAGGATAGGTTGAACAAGCTGGATGCCCAAAATACTTCGCAAAGGCATTTGAAAAGTTAACAAGCGGGGAAAAAAACAATTAAAATATCATTTTAAAAATCCGGTTGATTTGATTTTTGAAATGCAGCAGGGTTCGCCAACGACAAACAAAAACATTAATAGCACTATCCCTGATAAGTATAATGGTCCGAAAATTCGAAAGCTTGGCAGGTGTGCAGTTTGAAATCTCTATTCACTTTATTTGAATGACTTTCTATATCGATAATTGATCAATGAAAAATGTAAGTTAAAAATTTATCGTCCAGATTGTTGTAAGAAGAATGAACTTGTCTCCATTATTTAGGATATATTTCAGAGTATTAATTTTATCGAAAGGTTTATTAGGTCAGATCATTTAGAAACCAAATGTTAGCCAATAATTTAGTTCAATAAAAAAGGTCAATATTACTTTGACGAAAAGTATATAGAAAAACTTTAGTGCTATCATTGCCTCTGGAACTGTCATCAAACATGAGAAGATTCCGGGTATACTGATACCAATGAAAAGAATTAAAATATTTCATTTGCAACACGAATAAACTCTTAAACATTTGGCACTTCCATGAATATTAAAAAAAAATATCTTCTTTTATTAAAGAGAAAAATGGCACCAAGTCAATTTACTGCTGAAATTGTATAACAAAACAAATTTGGATAAAATAAAAAGAAGAAGCTCAGATTTCACAATTGGACATAATTTTGTTGTTGCTGATGTCTCCCTTAACATATCTTTTAAGCAAATTAATTCATAGCAGTGAAAACAATTTCAATGATTAGCAAACGCAATGATAATTTGAATTCAGCAATAGCTTAGGCCTGGTTCAAACGTCGCTCTTCTCATTTTGCCGAACTAAATGGACATCTCTGTATAATGTACAGGTGTACCATCGCCTTAACGAGTGTGTCGGTCAAAATTTGTGACAGCGTACCGGTGTACCGGTTTTTGCGCATGCACATGTATCGCAAAAATATTATTTCTGGTTTAACATATTTTTAGACCTATTAGTCTAGTATACTTAAATTACCAACGTTAAGAGTTTCACTTTGAAGGAATGTTTTTTCCTAGAATTGTATAACAACTTAAATTCTACGGAAATAGAAACGATAAATAAGTGAATAGCCTAAAAATGTCGAGAAAGTAGTAAACAGTAAGCAACTCTCAAGGAAATCTATGACTGGGTGAAAAGTTAAATCGGTGAAGTATGAAAACATTTTTAATAAACTCAATTTATTCCGAAAATATCCCACCAGATTGTGAGAACTGGTGCACTAAACGGCACACAATACGGTACACAAACGCATACAACACCGCCACCTATGAATTTTCATTGTACGCGTGTCCATAGATTATGCCAGGATCAGAAAGTTGTTTCTTGCCTTCCGCGACTTGAATATACATATTAATAGGCCAGAGAGAAATTTTGCAACCACTGTCACAAGTTTAAATTATAAATTGTGTTTATGTATTTGTAAACGATTTGGAGCTCTGAGTTCATCACATGCGATTCTTGTTTATCGAAGAGTGTCACAAGGCCTATAGAAAATAGTTTCCATTTGTTGAAAATTGTCGCAATAAATATTCCTGGGGCTCAATGCGACTATATGGAAAAAGTGTAGAACTATTTTTAGCTAGCCATTTTAACAATTGTCCTGGCGACATCAATCTCTTCACATCTAAAACTGCTTTTTGTGATGTATGGGGATCGCGGAGAAGCTAAATGTAGCCTTCCGTTAACCAAAAATTATCTGAACACAATAGAAAATAAAGAATTTTGAGAAATCAATGTATCCTAATATCTTTGGGCTTTGGCAATATTCACAGCCGCGGAGATGATATAATCGCAATAAAGTGAATGGATTTGGAAAAAATATGAATAAGGATTTGAAATAAATATGAACAATTATTTGGAGATTTGAAGTACAGCATTCTCAAAGCCCGGAGTACAATAAACTTTTCTTCATGTGCCCGAAACCTGAAATATTTTATCCAAGAGCCTCAAGGCCCTGGCAACCTTTGCAGGACTCATTTTCCCACAATTCCCTGTGGTCCACAGCCTCTGAGAAAAAAAATGAGAAACATAGAACAAATATTTTATTTGCTCTCAATTATTCTGTTTGTTCTCTCTTTCTCATTTTTTTCTCAGAGGTGTTTCGACACGGATGAAAATTCAACAATGTTTAATAAAAGTATATATTGCATTTATATGACAAATTTTTATTCCTTTATAAATGGTTAATGCAAAGATCTTGCCACATCACATGGCTAATTAGAACTAGTCTTACAGTAAGTAAAAAAAATAACAACAGCGATTAATAAGAGAATAACAGCAATAAGCGAATAAAATAATGGAGATAAATTCGCAAATGGGGCATAGATATCAATATATGTAACCTATAAGTAAATAAGTAAGTAAGTAATATTTGCCACCGAATTAAAATTTTACAATTTAAAATTTAAATAAAATTATAAAATAATACAAAATTCGTAAAGTAAAAAAAGAATAAGAAATGAATACATAAAATCAAATATAAAAACACACACCCCTAGACTAGAGAGGCAATGATAGCACTAAAGGATCTAAAATATTTTGATTCCATAATGGACCCCTTAGAAGTATGTCGCAAACAATAAAATTTAATTAAAATAACAAAATAAATAATCTTAAATGCATTAATGTTTGTGATAAAGCATAGATATATCGTTTGTAATGGATATTAATTGTAGATAGAAACACGGTCTTTTTTTTTGTACCTTTTGCATGAAACTATTTTTGATTTTATGTTTAAAAGTGTTCATATTGTTTGCGGATTTTACATCCGAGGATAATTGGTTCCATAACTTAGGGCCTAGGTAAGATGAACATTTTTGAACTGATTTACTTTTAAGTAAGGAGAGATTTAATTTGACATATTGGAATGTTTGCTATTGGAATCTTTTCATGTGATAGGATTAAATAATTTACGGATAGATAACTAATGAATAAAAGTGAGTTTTGTAAGATACGAGTAAATAATAAAAATACCACATTATATTTCAATGCAGTTTTTTAAATTATATTATATTAGTTATATATAAACCATATTTAATCGGAGGCAATCCCCTCCTAACAAACATTTATTTCCATCGTATTCTACTGAACAGTTCAAACTTTAATTGAAACTTTCTTAGAATTACTGAAACATTATTCAATACGGTAAATCCTGAAATTCCGAAACATTTCCGCTTCATATAAATTGGACACAAAAATTCACTCCGACAAGAAAAAAAATATTCAGCTCGCCACCTCATGTAAACACGCTCTGAGTTCTGAGTTTCCTTTAGCAACCCAACAGTTTTTATTAGGATATAATGGCCAACCTTGACATCCAGAGGCTCATATTCAAATGTAACTTGTGGGGGTGTAAAAAACATTTGGACCGTCTATTAGAACCCAAAATGTTTGGACCGACTAACTTTATTAAACCCGTATTAGTAGATTAGCATATATCATAATCGACAAAATACACAATAATGCCCACTAAAGTTCATTTAATATACATTCAAACTTTATGACATCATCATAAATCGGGGCATTAGACTCCTTCACACCTTGTCTTTGGAAGTTTTCTGGTTACCATTTCCTTCAGGATCAATACTGTAATAAGTTTCACAGGCAAGGATCACGATCCCGTGGAGTCCTTCATGTTTTTGAGTGGGCAAATCGATTTGTGGAGCACCATCTAGGGGCGGATCCAGCAGAATATGGTGACCGTTTTTTTATTGAAAAGTAGGGGCTCGTGACATTTTTTTTAGCGCCCACACCATTTACTTTGGTTTTTCTGACCGGTTTTTCAAACCGCTGAAAACGGTCTGGATCTGCCCCAGCCATCAATGAATGGTTTACAAAACATTCCCGTGCACCGAGGTTGCAACCAGCTAGGTGGTCCGATGCATGCTTCCCTAGAAAAATTTGAAATTAATGGTCGCTATATTGGCTGTCATCGCCTGAAAATTCCTTGAATATCTCGAGACCGTGTCGAGTAAGACCCCAATAGCTGAGATAATAGGGAGCTTACGATTTGACTACGAACGCGACTATGACGACGAGCGAAACCTGTGTACCAGCGCGGCCCCGTATTGGGTTGCGTTGTCAAAATTTTGAGCTTACGAACAAACGAATGAAAAGACTACAAACAAAATACAGTGTTTTTAAAAACACTTCTTTACATTCAACATTGCCAATGTAAATATCATGTGGACTTAATGGACCATTTAAAACCATGAGAATAATTGCAAAAAGAACACACATTTTCAACTTTATTAATCTCTTTTTATAAAAAATAAACAACAAGCATAAAAACTATGTAATAATATTTAAATAAGATTTCCCAAATAACTTCTAATATTTTTTTTTACAAAATGTAGAGTTTTCATAACATTCTTACAAAAAACACAATGAATAAATCAATAACAACTTTCTTTATGAGCATAATTTTTTCAAATTAAAATCCATCATACACATGATATCATGGTTTAAACACTACAAACAAAAACAATTTTGGTTTCTTTTCTATTTTTCGACCAATGCACTTTAGTGAAAATGCACAGAATGCTCCAAAAAATTCAACAGACTTGATCAAATACTGTTACACTGGTAATTAACTTGAAAATAAAAACTTTGTTTGGTAGATGTTTGTGCATCAAAAGTTGAGATATCAATTTTGAAAATGCAAATTAGCCTTTAGCACATACCCAAACCAGAGGTTAACATTCCTGCTTCTAGAAGTTTTTCAACATTTTAACCAAAAACTTACTGTAAATGGAAGAGATTTTGTAAATTTTGATTTAAAAAACTTTATGACATTATCAGTTAAAAGTGTTCCAAAGAACCAAACATTAAACATCATGATTCAGAGAGTCTCACAAAAAAGTGCGTCAAGGACTATAGCAAAAAATTGAAAACTGTTTTCAGTGAAAAGCAAATTTGAGCTTTAAAAATTAAATCTAGCTCAATCATAAATCTAACTCCTGTTTTCCTTTACCATTCTCACTGCACTTTGGTCTAGCCAAAATTTAGACTGGTGGCTATTGTTTTAGTTGGTTGCAACATCATCCTGACAATGCTCTCTTTCTTTGCTACCAAAGTAAAACTTGGATGCTTATGCCTGACCAAACCTTTCTGAACAGCAGCACTTCATTTTTGGTCCGTATGCAAGAAACACTTTTCAATACTAAATATACCACTTTGAAACACATAACACTAAATATTCATAGGCTTACATGCAGATAAATCTAGAGAGGCTGCCTGAATATATCACATAGTTCTCAACCAATATTTCTGACTGAATGACAATTTTTGCACAAACTATAGGTAACATACATTGGCGGATCCAGGAATTTTTCTGACCGGTGCAAAACCGGGGGTCAGGGGGCGGAGCCACCGAATTATCTTTTGTGAAAATGCCCTTCAGATTGGCTGAGAGCACCCCTTGAAATCTTATTGGCCGGAAACGCCCACTTAATGGCATCGGTATAAAATGACCATCAATCTCACAAATCTATCTAAATATTGCATTTTTATATCGAAATAAAAATTTATGTCACACTTGTAAAATATTTGTGTCACACTTGTTATTTCACGATCCCCAAATTTCCGTTTAAAGTTACAAAACAA
>JAYJMH010056027.1:0-12870 GCA_036873815.1 Phacellophora camtschatica | reverse complement strand
TGCTAACTGGTCTGAAATTCTTGAAGAGAAGATCAAGTCCAAGCTTTTTCAATAAGGGTCTTATTAATGCACATTTCCAGACATCTGGAAAACGTCCGGATGAAAGAGATAGATTGATCATGCGTGTGATCACAGGGAGCAGTACATCCATGCATTTCTTGACCAACCATGTCGGTGCTGGATCAAGTTGACAATGTTTGCTTGCTGATTTTGTGATTAAGTTTCTTATATCTTCCTCTGAAAGAACATTAAACTCATTGAAAAAGACACTGGATTGATTTGGTGTTGTCAGGTCATTTGTTTCTATAGCCTCAGACACACAAATATCGTCAATTCCTTTTTGTATTTTCTCTATCTTTTTTACGAAAAATTCGCTAACAAATATGGATCACGATGGTCTGGCAGTGAACCAGCTTTTTTATCTCCTGTTAGGGATGCAACAACCTGGAATAGCTTCTTTTGATCACCACCGCATTCAGATACTAGATTAGACAAATATTTGCATGTATCTGCTTCTATCGTCTTAGCAAACATATTTCTAGATTGCTTATAGACTGATCGAATTCTGTCCTTGATTTAATCCATTTCCTTTCAAATTTTTTCCTTTGTCCTTTCAATTTTGCCAGATTATTACTGTACCAAGGTTGTTTCGGCCCAACAGTTATACGTTTCCTCTGCTCAGGACCGTGCTTATCTATCAGTGTAATCAAAGTTGCATTATAGCATGATACAAGTTCATCCAAATCCATGAAATCCCGACTACACAGCTCAGATACCTCAATTTCGTTTTTAAAAGCATCAACATTTATTGATTTCGATTTCCTAAAAACAATGTCCTTGACTTCCAGCTCAGGTTTCGAAACATCTATTGTGCATTTCACAAATGAATGATCTGAAATATAAAAGTCTACCATCGGTAATCCAAGACCAAAATCACAATCCTTCCTAGTGATTACTAAATCGAGGGCATGTCCAGACTCGTGAGTTTGCACAAACACATTGTTTTCCAAACTAAAGCTCTCCAACAGACTGAGAAACTTTTCAGCATCAGAATCATCAGGAACATCCACATTAATATTAAAGTCTCCAGATATAATAATAAGACTGCGTCTAGATTATAACAACGATTTTCGTAATCAGCGCATAAAAATTTACCAAAAAATGTTGATCTGGTAAATCCCCTCGATGAGTGACGATACCCCCCTTCCTCGCCTGGACTAAAATGGCGTAGCCACAAAACATTTTCTCGCCTCGTAAGCAGAGAGAAAAATTGTTTGTCCTGCTCATCAAAGGGCACTTTGCGCCTGCGCACCCATGTTGATTTCAAAAATGTTGGAATTTTTCTAGGAAGAAGGTCAATGGATTCTAAACGCCTCTTGCACCCTTGCAAATCGCTCTTTTGTCTTGCAAACCTGGCTGACTGCACACCTGTGATGTCAAGGAGTAATTTTAGTAAAGCTCAACGTTGTCAACATGTTGGAATTGCTTCAAAAATTGAATTATTCTCGCTGAATTATTCTCGCTGCCATTACAAGAAAAAGTTATGAAACCGAAGGACCTATTCTTCAGAATTTCTCTCAAAAACTATACGCGCTCTCATTAATACATTTCCAGAAGATATTCTACAACATCTGAGCAATCTAAATATACAGGTGTCAAACGGCGGAAAAAATGGGATGATACTTCAAATTTCCCTTGCAGTACTGGTAGGCTAACTTGAATTTTCTTGGGCTATTGGCATGGGTCAAAGAAATTATTTTAATTCTCTTAAGAATGATAATGTTTGAGATTTTTAGAATTCCAGATATCCCGATACTTGGCTAGTCTAGCTCAAAGCTTATATTACATCATGAAACTTTGTGGTGAATATCTTTCGACATTTACTTAAATTTTGCTGAAACAGTGTTGACAGAAAATGGTCAAATTGCTCAAAATCTGGACGCAGCCTCATCGCGAAACCTTTGAAATTGATAGAAAATTTATTATTCTGCTTGAATTAGATATCGGTTATATCGGGAAAAATTGGATGCGTTGGTAGGAAGAAAATATTCACTTGTCTATATTTTGTTCGTTGCAACTTCTGCCATATTGGTTTTATTTATTGTTTGTAGCCTTCAAGCAATAAACAATGGAGCAAACCTCGATGACACTGGTAGTAATGGTACGGAGCAGCAATTCCTTTATTTATTGCTTCGCGGCATTTTTAAAATATGTGACTCATTAACCTCGATTTTTAAACCTCTTCAATGAACTTGCGCGAGCATAAAAAACATTTTCTCTCTATGCTGGTTAGATTACAAACCAATACCTAATCTATTCGTATATGGTAATATAATTCAAAATGACAAAAAAACGATATAGCTGCAGCCCAAAAAAATGATAATATTTCAAAACGACATACCTGCAGCCCCATGTTAAAAAAGTACTGTATGGTAGGAACATCTAAAAAATAAAGAAATGCAGCAATTATGTAACAAAATGGAAAACGATGTCAACAAACACGAACTTGTAATTTGATTATATTTCTCTATTTTTTTAAGATTCTATTCCTATTCCTCAACACATAATTTTCTAATCATAATTTGATTCTATGAAAAAAGTCGATGACAAAAGTCTTGACACTTAGTTGATTTAGATGTTCTAAATTGAACAGACAAGCACACAATATGCACAAAAAGCTATTTTATGGAAACAATTTATACTTTGCTGATCATTCATAAACTTGGTAGAGCATGCATCAATTTAAGACACTGGAATATTCAATATTTTGACAAATATGACCTCTGTAAAGACTGCGAAAAAATACAATTCTATCTAAGTTAAGTATTTTTTTTTAATGTTGAGTCAAAAAGCAGAGCATGGGATAATAAATCCTCAAGTCTAATATAACGTTGCATAGCACACAAAACTAAAAGTTATAAAGCATGAAACAATTAGAGCAGTGCATAATTTCACTTACGCATTGGCAAATCCTTTCCTTCTGGATCAGTTGAGAAATTTTGAGGTATCTGTTCAGGAAAATACTGATGATGCATCGGCATCGGTATGACAGGAGGGTGTAGTCCTAATGCTGGATTTAATCTAGCACCCTCAGCATAGTAAAGCTGATCTAAATTATCATTAATGCCATTGGCATTAACGAATGCATCATTTGGCAATATTTCTGGAGCTCCGGCAGTACTATCAAATTGCTCCAAACCTGACATTTGTGATATTTCAGTGACATCACCAAAACTGACTTTCTTTGCCTGTGCTCTTTTAGATTCCGGGTCAGGATTCCTATCACGAGATATCACGCCATCTGGTGGGTTTACGGAGAAACTAATTTCATCAGTTGGATTAAAATGCTCAAATTTGTCTTTGTTCTCTTTCGTCAGTATCCTGATGCGCTGTTCGCTTTTTTGTTCAAGTTTAACTTGACAAGTTTCTTCAGCAGGCACGCTACTAGCGGTCTTGTCAACTTCCGGTTGTTCTTGAGCAATAGCTTCATTTTTAAATTCGAAAACGTTTTTTTCACTGTCATTAGACTCGACTGATATGTCCGAGTGACTCATAAAAGTTATTGGACTGTTATTTTCCATTTCAGCACAAGAAGATGAATAAGATAAGTCTTCGCTCCCATTTACAACATTCTCAAATCCACAGGGAAAAGATACTTTATCAATGTCGAAAAAAACCGGTTGCACACCTTGCTGAATGATGTCACTATCACCATCATGATCACACGGTACCTCTTGTTCAGCTGAGATCATTTGTTTAGGGAGACTGTCCCCTTGCTTTTCAGAATTAAAATTTGAGTGAACAGACGATTGAGTAAATTCGCAACTTTTAGCATCTGATCTCTGATCAACATGAAGGTGCGGAGAAACGTTTTCTTTGTTTTGGGATAATGTTTTGTTGACATAAATTTGATGTCCGCTTGATTGGACATCGGCAGTAGCACTTTCTAATGTAGGATTTAACCTTGATGCTGTTTCTGTGTCTGTACTTGAACGTTCGGCGTTAAGTATTGGGTTTATGTTTGTAGTGCTCTCATTAACAGGAGAATGAGGTTGCATTGGGTCGGTAACGCTCATATTTGGCACGTCGAGAACTGTTTCTGGGCTTTCAACAGAAGATGAGTTTATTACCGTGTCTAATTTATTAGTCACCGAAGACAACATATCCTCCATGTCTTTCTCAGTATCAGCATTATCTTTAGTATTTTTTTCATGGATTTTGAAAGCTACCTCGGAGTTAAACTTTTCAGTAGCCATTCTCCTGCTGGTTTGTGTTTTATTTTGGCTACTTTTCCCCTCTTGCGTGCTATCCTTTGTCTCAGAACTATTCTTATTGGGTTCAGAGACAAGCTTATTGCTGGACTTCGCATGTAATTTCACTTTCTCAGCGCTTTCAGGTGTTATATCTTTACGCATTCGTTGCCAAAATGCTGCTGGACTCTCATCTTGTTTAGCAGTGTTTTCTTTGTCCTGTGGATTCAAGCAAGGAAATTCAAGTTCACCGGATCCTCCCGGTTGCACAACTGGCGTTTGATTATTAATTTTTTTGGCAATAGAGCTAGCTTCTTCATTGACAGGAAGTTTGTTTTCTGGTGGGTTGGGGTCTCCAGACGGTGAAAGAACTCTTTGGGAATCATTTTTACGATAACCTCTCTCATTCGCCCTTGCTCTTCTGTCTTCGCCTCTCCTGTCATTGCGATCAGATCTTCCCCTATCACCGCCAAACCCACCTCTTCTACTTCTCCTGTCGTGTCTCTGGTGCCCTTCGCCCTTCCCGTCTACTCTCCCATCAAACTTTGAATCATTTCTCTGCTCATTACGATAATCGGATCTTTTCCCTCGATTTTCTTCATCGCGGCCACCTCTGCTACTTGCTCCTTTCCCTCTTTTCTTTGGGTATTGAAAATTATTATCCACACTGTCTTGAGGTGCTTCGCATGTTTTTCTGTAATAGCCAGGGAGTTCGCTGTATGATATTTGCTCGATTTTCTGTGAGTTTGTAATCAAAGGCATTAAGTGGTCCACACTCACATGGCAGTGTTCTTTCAAATCTGGCACATAAACTTGGTAAAAACCTTGATCGTCAATTTTGTCTATACGCGCTTTCATAAAATTGCTCTTCGTTTTTGAATCATCCATGCGTAATTGGCAGTATTCTCCAATTTTGAATTGTAACCTGGTTGCTAAAACCTGGTCCAGTCTTGTTTGTTCTACAAAAAGAAGAAAAATAACATCCAGTATAGCTACAGGTATCCTAAAATGTGTGATCACGCCAAAAACGAGACAATGTTTTTAACAGCTGACAAGGCTAAAAATTTCAAGTCATTTCAATGCAATTGCAACAAACATTAAACATTATGCAGCCTTCTACCATCAGCAAAATAACCTAAACAAGCAAAAAATCTCATTAGAAGCAGCCCTGTTAAAAACAGTGTTTTTAGCTTTATCTTCTGTTCAGATATAACAAGATCGTTTTACGGACTAACAAAAAGGCCTGGCAAAATTCAAAACAGTTAAAAACAATCTGCTGCACAGAGATCTATATCTTTGCACTGAACTTGTTGCATCTCAATTAATGAAAAACTCAGATAAAATGTTAGTTACTGCCAAAAACAATATATACCTTATCAATCAGTTGAATGATTTTGATTACATCATTTAGTAATCATCACGTTTAGTTACATCAAGTAAAATCTTTTCAAAACAAAATGATAACATGCTATCATTATCAAATTATTCAAACTCATATTTCGTAATTTCATCAAAATCTGTCGTCCCTCAGTTAATTTTAGCTTTGCAAAGAAAACTTTTTCTAACATGTTTGTAATTTTAGTTTTTGTTGTTGTAACATTATCTTCGCTTCCCCTTTGCATTTTGTACGAAGTGCTTCATGTTTGAAATTTTTGTTTCCATTTGTGCAAATAAATTATGATAATGCAATACATATATACATACATACATATCAATATTGTCAAGTAAATGTTCAGGAGTATTAAAAAAAGTAACAGCATACCTTGCTTTGATTGCTCCCATACTTCTAAAGCTATATTTCGGTAAGAATACGGATCCAAAGAACGGTTGATTTCCCATAGCCCAGAAGACATATTTGCATTAAAATTTGCATCTTCTTCTCCTCCTAAGAAAAGCAGCATGGCAGCAATAAAATAAAAATATAATAATATTGAGAGCAATTCATATAGCCATGGAAAAGCCATGTAAATTTTTGAAACAAGCAATTTCATACTGTAAGTATCCTTGATAACTCTAATCTTTCTAACTCTACCTAAGAATTTCTGATGGATCCCATTTTGATTTACTGATTGATACTTCCTCATGAATTAAATTTCCTTTTTTTTCTGATAATTACTAATTATTTATTATTTATTTAATATTTAATTATTAATTATTTATCAAACACATTTTAAGTAAAAATAACACCTTTCAATCAAGGGTAATTTGTTTAACCATGATCAGTTTTGCAACAACAAAGCTACATTCCGTGTTTATTTTGAATGACAAAAATTACAGTCTTTATGTAGTTCATCCAGAGAATAAATCATAACATTATTTTGGCGACGTGTGGTATCGTATTGTAATTGAGATAAATAATGAATAAAAACAAATTTTGACTTGAAAAAGAGCATAGACCCGAAACGACATATTATAAGAAATTATTCAATGGTATTCAATTTGATTTTATTAATTATTTAGCTCATCCAGAGAATCTCTTAATTAAACTAATTATTAATAAGCTCCAGATATCGTGTATTTTTGTAAGCTATTTACAGTTATTAAAATATCGACAAAAAGAACACAGAAATTTGATAAAAATAATTACCCTTGTCAGATGTTGCTTTGACATCAACAATATCATGGTTTGGATCTATAAGTCCTTTTGATTCATCTCTCTTCTGACACTCAGGTAAAACTGCTTTGTACAAGTGCTCATACATCAATGCTAAAAGTAAAGGAAAAACATTTAATTAAAGTTCAAACCATGTCCAAATTACCACAAATAAGCCGACTAGACCAATTACAAATGCTAAAATTGTAAATCTAAAAGGGACTTTTGCATTATGTAAGTCAATGTACAAACTAACTTTTGGTACAATGAATTTTTATGTAAAGGGTATAAATAAAATTCATGAAATCATTTCCTAACTTTTGACCATCACTTAATTGATGCGAAAATCTTCAGTGGAAATATTTTGTAGATCAAATGGGACGCTGTTTTGCAGTTAAGCAGTTATATGATTTTGTAAAATTTAATCTTCTTTCTGTGGAAAAATTCTTTCAGATACTCTGTATTAATATGAAACCTATTCTCACAAATGATGTGGACAAATCAAAATACAGAGCTTTAATTTAATCCTTGTTTTTTAAGAGCAGAAAATTTTCCGATTGGCAAAATAGATCTTGTCATTTTGAAAGGAAATCAGACCGTCAAAATTCTTCACAATTTGGTAGGAAATTACAAGGGGGAAAATTCAAGATCTGAGAAAGATATTGACTCTTGGTATGATGTATAAGTAATTTAACTCTCAGTAATAAGCGTGACTTACATTGGATAAAAGAAGCATTCTCTATGTAGGTTATTGGATACACACAATCATAGTGGTTGCCATTAGAAAAACAAAGCAAGATCTACAAAATAACAAATTATTCTGTTATTAATAATAACCTTAGTGCCAATCTTGTCTTTATAACTTTACAGCAAATCAATTTTCAGGTTTTCTTCAACATACCAATAAATGGCTTTTCTGTAAAAAATGTCATTCCTGCCGTTCTCAGAAACACGCAGCACATGTCATCAATAATTTTAATAGGCTAGCGTATTTTTCTTGTTGCATATTACAGTTGAAACAGGATATTTCAATTGTATGTAATTTAAAATTAAGCTTTTAAAATTAAAACAAATTTTCAAATATCTAAACATTAAAATCACCAGCAATAGTTTCCCAAATGCATTTTTTACTAAAGATTAGAACACATAAAATAAATAGCATCTATTAAAATACAAAAGAAAACCTCACAAAGCAACCACTTAAAAAAAAATTATCTTTAATACTTGTAAATTTATCTACCGGGTGTCCGAAAAAAGGTTACGGATTTGATTGAGTCTAATGATAAAAATATTACCTAAAATGCTACGAAATGTTTTTGCTGTTACTCATCCATTGTCAACGTAATCAAAAATTTACATTTTTGGTGCCTTATAACTCGAGATATAAATTTTCGAAGTTGAAATTGTGCGTCACCCTCAAACCAGAGCTTTTGCAGAATGGCCGAAAGGAAAGTAATTAATTTTGGGGGATGTTGTGTGTTGTTTGTCATTTTAAATCTTCATTTGATTATGTTTCAGTCAAAATATCTATATACATGTGTTTATATTTTTCATGAAGATTACCTTTCAGAGATAACATATTTTTAAATACCTTATTTTTAAATCCATTGTCGGTGACACACCTTGGTGGCTGATCAACCTCTTGATAAACCACAATATCATGCCTTCAAATAAAATACGTATCACTGGTATAAATCTTCTAAACAACATATATATATATATAATCTATGAATTTTACATTGCGAAATCATCACAAAGTTCCAACTAACATGTACTTCTTATATAAACGATATAATCTCTAAAATTTATACGGTTTAATGCTTATTTATGTGCTTTCTTGGTTGATTTTCCAATGTAAACTTTAGCATCCATATTTGGGGAGATGTAATATGTTCTTATATATTAAAACAATCACAAAACAATATGAAACATTTGATAAGTCTTTAGTATCAATGAGTCTTTAGTATCAATTTGTGCGATCTAATTGATTTATCGTTGATGACATCAATAAGTCTAATAGCTCGCTAATATTTATCATTGTCAAATTTATAATGAATTCAATAAATAAAAATTGCAACTGTTTTAGATGCTTGCATGGTTTTGTAGTTTCCATTTTGTTCAATTCAAGAGTTTAATTCAAAAAGCTAAGTGAATGCTATTGTTAAGCCATATTCAAGCAATGCCAACATTTCACAGAATATCGCTCAACAGGTGTTGCTCGGTGCCTGTTCAGTGCGAAGGTAGACATTTCGCAAACATTTTTTTTTTCAAAACTACATTGTCACTAGAAAGCCTAGGTTGGAATTGGCTGGCTAATTCAGACTTTGCTCTTCAATAACATGACGCTGGCCATTAAAAGTTATAATTCTCGACTTTTTCCCAATTTACGGATAATGAGGAAACATAATTCTAAATGTGTTTCTTGTGTCCATTGTACAACTATCATACTGTCAAGCTAAACTGATTGTAAAAAGTATAAAGTTAAATTAAATAAAAGAAAAGAAAATTAGCGATCAAAGGGTGCCAACAACATCCCACAAAATACCGGATGGGGCAAAAAAGAGTTTCCCTCGTTGACAGGCTGTATAAAATAATGAGACTGACCAACTGAAGCAATTCAAAAAAAATTCATAGCTGAAATGTTAACTGAGATATCTATATAATAATTATTTTTTGGGATTTTTCCGATATTTAAAATAGGTTAAATATGTGAATTTTATTAAATGAGGCGTTTGTAAAATGCACGAAAAAAAAAACAAAAAGTGGCCATATGGCAGCAATCTTTCTTTTTAGCACTTGGACCTAACACAAATAAATCATCTTTATGTTGGCTTTGGAATATTAATCTTGTTTTTTCTGATACTTGGGATTCCTCTGGATCCATTGCCCATATTCATAATCTGTTTAATATTCCCAAGACAAAATCAAAAATCATTTTCATTGTCTCTACATATTCGACCTAGATTTTAAATATCAGAAAAATCACAAAAAAAATAAGTATCCAAGTTAATGTTTCAGCTGTGAAACAATTTTTGAATTGCTTCAATTGGTTAATCGATTCAATTGATTTTATAAAACCTATCAAAGGGAGAAACACCTTTTTCGGTCAACCAGTCAATGTTCATTGAGAATTTTTAATTGCCAGCAAACTTGCTGACCCACTGAGCAACACTCAAATGATGAGTCACTGAGCAATGTAGTCAAACAGAAACGTTATGGTTAATTAATTGTACATTTACAATTAATTAAGAAATCAAGTACAACCACATACTTGTATAGCATTGACAAAGCGGTAATTTCAACTTGTCCAGCCCATTCCTAAAGAAAAAGTCACACAATCAAATACAATATGAACCAGGCAATATATTTATAATGGCAATTCTTCAAAATTTGAAACACAAAGAAAAGTATATTTCATCTAATTTGATGTTTGTAAAATCAAAGCGCTCCAATTTGTTACTCGTACCAGTACCAAAAAGGTCAATTTACTTATTACTGTGAAACTGTGCATTGCAAGACTGCATGTATATTGGCAGTTGTGAAAGTTACCGCATACATCAGCCTATTCCTTAACAAGTTCCCAAGTGAACGGATAATTAAGTGAAAGGTTTCTTTAACTTTTAAGTTTAAAAAACCATAGCTAATAGAATCTTTTCAACTTTCTGAGCGTCGGAGACAGCAAGATTATTTCGAAATCATTTACAGTGAAAATAATTTGGCACCTGCCCCCCCCCCCCCAAGCAATTTAGTAAGTGAAAGGTTTAGTGGTATCAATGGTACCAGACTAGTTGTACCAGTGGTATCAATGCCAATATTTGGGGTAAAAATTTTGTAGTAAACCAATATTTAGGATCTGTAGATTCAGTATTAAACTTAAAACTCTTAAATTAACTTTTTAATTCTGTGAATCCAACAAAAAGCTCAACGTTTGCACTTCTGTTAGAAATTAGAAAAGTTTGGCATAGACAATTAATCTTGAATGCCGCAACTTCGGATGCCACAAAATTTTCAACTAATAATACTTCATAAAATTAATTGATTAAAAATATTCGGTATTAGATTCCGAGGTTTTAAGATCTATAGTCTTCAGGTAAGGTTAAAATAAAATCCAATTTACGATATCCCTATCTGATTACCTGCTAGCCGCAGAAAGTAAATGCTTGGTTTTCGCTGGTGTTAATTTGTGCTTCACTGGTGGACATATTAATGTTCCGTTGGTTTTCATCGGTTTTAAATAAACAAGTAAATAATTGATGATTGCAGTCATACAATGTAATCTACTGTACTTACCTTTGGGTTCTGCAAGTTAAAGAGATGATGCTCAAAAGATCCAGGTACAAACTGCAAACATAAGTTTAAATTAGCTTAACATTTCTGTCTGCATTATAAAAAATAACACTATATATAAATAACATGTAAAATTGACTATAAAACTTATATATATATATTGATTTTGAATATAATGAAAATAATTCTATGAGATATCCTCCTTGACCAAGACAGGCAGAGTTTTTAAAATGTTTCCTGTGTCATTGCCATTAAATTTAAATGTATCGCTAAGTGCTGTCATCCATTGATCAATATTGTTTAAAAGTTCACTTGAAGTCTCTTTGAGTAACTAAAATCAGGTAGAAAACATTACAGAAAAACTCCTCCAAAATAGCTTGCAAACATGTAGCCATTTTTGTGAAACGTAAAACAAAAACGTAAGAAAAACAGATACATATTAAATAAAGGTGAATAATAAACTTATTTCTCTTCTCAACTGCTCATCTTTAAATTGTTAAAACATTTCAAAATACAAGCTATCAAAAACAGTTCGTTTTCTTCCATTGTCTCGGAAGGATTTTTTTAAGTATTACGTCAAGCCAATAATTACGACAGTAATTTTAGATACAATCATCGTTTTACTCATGCACGAAGGAATATAAAACTACTAAAACAAAATGAAAATATATGTTTACATAAAAATAATAGATATAAGCTTTAAATTTCAAAAACACAATATTTAGCTAAAAAAAAATTTATGAATACCACTTTTGAAGCATTCATTTCTGATAATAATTTTATTTTTCCTTTTTCTAATTTTCATTTTTATTTTCACCACCAGCTTCCTTCAACATTGAAGTCACTGACTTATATACAATATGCTCTTCAATCAAATTAAGTACTCACACAAAAGCACCGCTAAAATCCAGTAATTTCTTTTCTCAATTAAATGTGTTCGGCAGTACAGTAGAAAACCCATTGTTAATAAACTGGCTTATGCAGCTTTATGTTCAAAACGAAGACTTTGACATTCACAAAGCCAATTCCCTAATGTTATCCTGATATCAAATGAAGCAATTTAGTCACAACTGACATCACATTTAACATAAAACATCAACTTAACTTTCAAATATCACTGTATCTTTTTGTTTGGACTAATATACCGGGTGGTCGAAAGAGAAATTATGCTGTTTGATTGACTATGATTTGGGAAGTAATGAGCCGATTCTTTAAACTTTTATTTCCACAGATTAACATAAGAATATGCTGCGTTTTGCAATATTATTCTTGATTCTATGACACAGCTGTCATGTTGAAAAATGGATCAAAAACTAGCTCCATTTAATTCTCAAACACGATTTGAAAGAAATGGAAGATACAAAAGCCTATTAGATTTTATGTCGATCTCCACTGAGCTTTCTGTAAAATTAGATTTTTTCAGCATGAAAAGCGTCTTTAGGTAAATTTTCCATGCAGTCTACAATTAAAAAGTTTGCATTAAAATTTGTGTGCTGTAAATTGAAATTAAATTGTGTTATGAATAAAGAATTGTATTCATTCGTTTAAGGGGTCAAGCGGATCAAATGACTCATTTTCAGTAGTCATTTTTGAATCTATATTTTATTTAGATTCAGGCCGATTTGGGCATACTTGGTACCAAAATGCTCACAATAGATTAGATTTTTATAAATTGTAATACTATAATCAAATTAACAGAACAATAGAGTTAGTCATGCGTGAATATTGAGATTATTGCAG
>JAYJMH010056005.1:0-12874 GCA_036873815.1 Phacellophora camtschatica | reverse complement strand
TATTTTGGTTTCCATCATTTGAATTAACGTTTTAACCAAGTTTCATGCGGAACTTGTGATTTTTGCCAAGATACCCGCCTGGTAGTCTTTTATAAGTAAGTTTCTTAGTAAGGGGTTTTATTGTAGTTGAAATGATTCTTTAATGCGAAACGTTTTATGAAATTCTACGAAATAATACAAACTTCTTTAAGTTTCAGTTTATCGCAAATTTTTACAATTTATACAATACTGACAAATAAATATGTATAAACTACAAAAATTGAGAATAAAAGGTGCCTTCGTAATTTGTAAAAAGCTTTTTTCATTAATTTTATAATTAAGATATTACTGCCAAGACAAGGTGTTCGTTTTATGGCCTAAACAATTAGCATCTCCGCTTTTGAGGCTGATATTTTTATTTGAAAATTACACAAAATCGCAAAATCAAAAGTATATGGATGTTAACACAAACATCTTTTACTGAAAGCAAATTTTTAATTAACGGAATTTTGATAGAAACTATTTTACAAAACGTTTGACTCTTTATTTCCTTGTTTTCCGTTGTGGGATTTTATAAATTTGAATTTTATCAAAACGGAACATTTTTCTGTACTTTTAGTTCTTGCTTTGCATTATTTCGGTTCAATAGCCTTCGGGTTTAGAGAAATTTGTTTTTAGTTTCGAAAGGTTGTGGTTTTGTTACTGTTGAATTGATTTAAACAAACTCATACTTTTTTATCCTGATGATCAGACCATTTTGAACTGAATTTGTTCATAAAATGTTGGCAAAATTAGATTGGTTTAGTCGTGAATTTTTATCGATTACTCGATAGTTAATCTTTGGTATGAACTCAACTATCTTGATTAATTTATACTACAGTTGGATTAATTTACACTACAGTTCAGCTTCATTGTCCATGTGAATTTGACATTATAAAGTTAACATTTAATCTAAAAATATGATGCTCATCCACAGAAATTGTAAAATCGTACTGACATTTTTTGGGGAGGGACATCATTGTGGTCAGTTTTGGAGGACATATTTGTAGATTACTAGATATTTCTTATTTGAGGTTCTCGCAAAAGAATATACAAATACGCAAGATCGTTGGAGAGCATTGGGGTATCGCAAAGCAATATCGGCAATCAAGAATCATCCGAAGCGTTTGGAAACTGCTGAGGTAATTCTTTTTGGTATATATTTAATTCTTCATCTTTATTTCAAATATTTATTTATTTATTTAAAGCTAGGACACAACACAGTATAACTAAACTGTCGTACTATTGATTTCAACAAAACCGCATAATCATAACATACAGGATGTCCCAAAAAAAAAATAACAAGTTTTATCGAAGCTAGTGATAAACATTTGCTTAAATCTATCCAAAATATTTTAAAAGTATTCCTCAGTAGCTAACTTGAAAATTATTAACTTTGTTGGCTGATATTGGTGCACGGAGAGTCGAAATATTGATTTTGAAAGCTCAAATTTTCCTTCACTTCGAAACCATAGCCCTGGATTTTGGCCTAAACTGCGTTGTTGAATCTTCTGAGTAATGACTTTGTACCGAACAAGATACTTTGCACTCGGAAACACATTCGAATAGAAATCTAAAAGCTGAAAATTGAGCAGCCTTTTCATTATTTCAACCACCAAGGAATGATTTCTCTTTTCAAGCCATTTTTCTGAGAATTTTCAAGCACACAAATGTTTGTTGTTACTTTTTAAGGATATTAGCCATGAACAACTGATTTTCAAGTTCCGTTTTTAAATTATTATTCTAATTTCCTTCCAAGAACGAGGACTTGTTTTCCGAAACACAGCAATTTATAAGCTTAGGCCAAAATCAAAAGCTCTGGTTTTGGGTTGGCGGCAAATTGGAACTTTCAAAATTTATACTTCAACTCACAATGCACTGATATTAACAAACAAGGTATTTATTTTCAAGGTAACTGTCGAGGATTACTTTAAATATTATTTTGGATGTATTTGAGCAAAATACTCGCTTCTAGCCTTGAACAAATCCGTTACTTTTTGTTGGGACACCCTGTATAAGAAGAACAAAAGAAAGAATAAGTATGCCATATGTCAAAGTTAGAAGATGATACCACAGGGGATGTGATCAGGCAATCTTCGCTATCAACATCATCCAGTGGCGAGACCAGAGAGAAACATTGAATCAACCGAAATAATGAAAATAGCGTAGTTGCAATGTGATTGTCACGTTCCTCCTCACGCCTTTAGTTTTCCTTTCTCCTATCATTTTAACCACCGTCAACTAAGGCTTCCTAAATAACTGTACCCCTGTACATCAAAGTAGTTTTAGAGAGCACGAAATTTTTATTTTAGAGGCTGTTTAGTCATTTCAATTTTGCAAGGATTCTGCAAAGGAGGAACTAATGTCCACAAGAAATATTAGACAGCCCCCTTAAGAAATATCAGACACTGGGGACTAGGGAAGAGTATGGTTTAATTGTCTAAATTTTGTTAATACTTTTAATCTATGTTATCGTGGCCAATAAGATGTTGTTATTTTTTGCATGAATACGATATAGGACCAAAACGCAAACCTTTGTGATGCCGTAGAGGAACTTTGATTTTCATAATTCCGTTTTTGCTTGGATTTGATATGAGAGGCTTCATTTCATAGTTTGACATTTCAAAATTTACCTAAATAATCACTAAATAATCACCGGCATTTATTCCTACTTTAAAATTCTGTAAAAAATAGTTTGGTATACTTTCAGGCAATTAAATACCCTTAATTAAATCCCCTCACTTTTTCAGGGCTGGCCACACTGCTGTTAACGTTGGCATTCATTTAGTATAACCCATCCCATGGATCACTTGGTAGCCTTTGGCAAACAAGGTATATTAAACTTTAAATGGAGTCCTCTTGCATCAATTTCAGGCTAAGATAGATTTTAAAAACCAACCCTTCTCCATTGATGTTTGTAAACATCATTGGAACTTTTTTTTAGGCCACCCGATAGTTGTTTCGATTCTTTGTTTCACATGCTATTTATTTGTTTGTTTACTTAGAAACTTAATCATTTATTTATTCATCATATTTGTTTTCAGGAAGTAAGAGAGCTTCCATTTGTTGGCGATAGACTGGCAAATAAAATTATTGAGATATTAGAAACTGGCCATTTGCGTCGTCTCGATCACATGCATCCAAATATTGACGTCATCAATCTATTCAATGACGTTTGGGGGGCTGGACCTAAAACTGCTGAGGCATGGGTGGCTCAGGTGAGCATTGTTTTGTATTATACCAGTTGTGAAAGTCGTGTGGGTATCCAGGGAGAAAAGTACTAGCGCAGAACTGTCATGCTCTTACTTTTATACTTTGTCATGCCATAATTGTCATGCTCAACGGCATTGGCACAGCACTGATTAAAACTATGAACTATTGTGGTTTCAGAATTTTATTTTACTGTTACGTTAAACATCTCTCAACCGATACAACGCTAAATTTCCGCTTTTTGGCATCTGAATCTGCTGTAAATGAACATTGTAACAAAATCGCTATGGAACAATTGCTTGATTTTTTTTCGTTTATTTCTCACAAAATAGTCTTTTTCAACATGTAATGGTTTTTCTGACAATTTTTAAAAACAATGAAAAAAAATGGGGTTCATGGTTGGTTTAATGATCACCAAATTGATTATTAATGTACGTATGTTGCCAACACATCAATATTTACGAATTTAGTGTCGCGTTCCTCAGCAGCGTTCCTATGGAAAATTTCTAGAATGGTGCGACTTTTTTGTACTACGCTTTAGATACAGTAATTAAAATATCGCCAAATATGCTTGCAGTAGATAATACATGGTATATAGTCAAGTAGAGAGAGCCTTTAGAGAAAAATCGATATTTTTGATTTATCAAACTAACTTTACTGCCAGTGATTATTAGCTATTGTTTTACTGTTGATTTGCTTTTTTCATCAGGGATTTAGATCGCTAGATGATCTGCGAAAGAAAGCAGGTTTGACTTTTCAGCAGAAAATTGGTTTGAAATTTTACGATGAGTTTTTGGAGAAAATCGAAAGAAGTGAAGTAGAGGAAATTGGAAAACATGTGGGTAATTTTTGCAGAATTTATTCTTTTGACCAGGTTACAGCAAGAGTTGAATCATTTAATCGAGGTAATGACAAATATTGTTAAGAGAAAGGGTCATTTGTTTACATTTCTGTTGTATTTTACCTGGTGACCCAAAAAAAGTTCCCACGTTTGAATTTTGCTTATGAATTTCAAACATTGTTTTTTTCTGCTAACGCGAGAAGGGACAAATTAATTTTAGAAGCTGCCATTTTTTTGGTAATTTTGACGAAAGATGACGTAAATTCAACTTCAAAAGCCTAATTTTTGAGCTGTACTTCTCAAAACCTTTGTAATTTAAATTTAATGCAGCAAATGATATCTTTACATTATATTTCTAACATTTCTAACCGTATGAAATCATAGCAAATTATGCAATGCATCAAAACCAGGTCACTCTTAAACCGGCAAAATTACATTGTTTTTATGTGCTGGTGAAGTATTTGATATGGCTACAATTAATGTACCTTGATTGGTAACTCGAATATTGGTGATTTTTCAAACGCCGGAACTTTTTTTGGGTCACCCGGTATATCCAACTTGAATGTATTCTGTGCAAGACAGTAAAAACACGCATATAAAATTGCTATGAATTTTTACTTCAGCTTGGTGAAGTTCTCAATGAAAATGCTAATATTCATTTATAGGTCTAACAGATATTTTTTATTTCTTAACTTTTGCAGTTGAATGTGTTATGTGTCATAAAGTTCTTACTTTTGTCATGTTTTACGGAAATTTTTAGAGCGAGACGTGTTACGAACATTTTTAACGAGTGTATTGCATTACGGATATTCTTATCAGTTTTATCTGTTATGGAACATTTCTCACAAATTTTTATTTCTATCCAATAATATCAGATTTTTTTAAAACCATGTATTGTAGGTTAAAGACACAGCTTGTGAACTCATAAAAGGAATGGAGGTTGTTATATGCGGATCATACAGAAGAGGTCGCCAAAAATGTGGTGATGTTGACATTCTGATTTCTCATCCTGATGGCCTCTCGCACAAAGGGTTTCTTATAATATTATTAGAGGCTATGCAGCAAAAAGGTAAGTTTGACGATGATTTGATCGCTGAATATGTTGGTATAGCCATGTGTACCCATAAGCTGTAGAAAATTTGTGTAATATCGTTAAATTGCTGTGCTAACTCAACTTGGTATCTTTCTTAGTTTCTTGTTTGCTTAACCAGAGCAAATCTGTTGCCCTACGATCACCATATGTAAATTCAAAAATGCCTTATTTGAATCCAAAGAACGGTTGCTCCATTTAACTGGAGCTTTTCGCAATTTATCACATCGTGCATTGCAATGACAGTATTTGAATTTAAATATGGTGATCGTAAAACAACAGATTAGCTCTGATTGAGTAAACGAGAAACAAAGAAAGAGACCACAAAATGAGTTTGCATAGCAATAGGCCACAATTTAACAATATTACACACGTTTTCTACAGCGTAATTTGAAAGTACACCCTTACTTCTGGACTGATTTTTGAATAAATAGGAATTCAATAGCTTGTGGGTTTGTGTTGGCTTTTGAAATCAGTGTAGTAGGTAAGGGCATATATTGGGAAGCACTATTGGTTTTGAAGAAATACATAGCAGAAATACGATGTAGTTTATTGTATTGCACTTTGGTGATCATAATTAGCATGATATGATTATCATAATACTTGGATGGTCGCTATTAACGAGGACATTTTGATAAACAAATTATAAATTGCTTTTTTTAATTCTGAGGCATCATCTTTGATATTTTATGTCTTAAACAGGACTTATAACAGACGATTTAATAACAGTAGATAACGAGGATCAACGAAAATACATGGGAGTATTCAAGTTACCGGAAGAAAATAGCAAGGTAATTTATGCAGCATGTTTAATAACAAAAGGCATGTGTTTCTTTTTCAAATTTTTCCCTTTTATTTCTTGTCAAATGTGCCGAACATTTGACCGAACGCTGATTTTGGAATAATGGTTAAACGCACCGAACATTTCATCGAACTTTTTTAAAAACAAAATGCGCTTTAGCTGTATTTATCGTAGGTACAGGAAAGAGTGGTGACACGAATAACGCGCGAAAATCAAAATAAATGCGTAAATGCAAAGGAAAGGTAATTTGATGAAATGTTCGGCAGGGTAGTCAAGCTCACCGAACATTTCATCGAACATTGAGAAAATTGGAAAAGCTTGGTGATGTTCTTAAAGTCCGTCAAACAACATTGAACATCATCCAACATGTTTTTACTGAAACTTTTACAAAACATCAATATTTAACATTGTTCGGCGAAGTGTTAGGCACGTTTGACCGGGGTTTTGGCTGTATTTTTTTCTTCTCGAATGCATATTTGAAAACAAATTTAATTGAATTCTTGATATTTTGCTGCAAGAATAAGGACCAATTTTGCGAAATTTTATTCTTATGAGATCACGATGTGTGCCTGTCTTCTATTTACTGGAACTTACTTATGATTTGAGTTCTCTTTTAATTTGTTTGTGGTAACTCTTTCGTATTCTTAAAAATTGTTTAACTTTCATATTCAAAAGCAAATAAAAGTTTGTTTATTTATTTTGAAGCACCGAAGACTTGACATTATCGTTGCACCTTATGCTGAGTGGTCCTGTGCACTTGTACATTTCACTGGATCTGGTCGCTTAAATCGATCAATCAGACAGCTGGCGAAAACAAAAGTAAGGATTGTTTTTATAGTAGACTTATTGCGAAATAACATAAACGCTATAATTGACGCTATAACAGTTACTCAAATCGAAATATTTATTTTGCATCGTTTCTCAAAGATTACTTGTTTTGCATAGGCATTTCTGACTTTAAAATTCCTGAATTCCTAGGCATTTATGACTTGAAAATGCAAAGAACAAAGCTTGTTGAGGAGGAGATGAAACATATAAAAAGTTATCCAAAAGAAAAGTAAAATATACCTGTGAATTGCAAAGTACCCCATTTCTAACATGTCTTTGCTTTCTTCGAAGGAAAAATTCTTTTGCATTTTCTTCGGAGCTTCAATGTTGAGTTCAATCAATCTAATTATGCCAATACAATTCAGTTCAACTCGGCTGGGTCAGTATGGGAAAGGAAAAACAATTCAGATCCATTTGAAACGAATAAGAAAAACAAACACCTTTCCTGACCGAGCCGCGCTTGTACGAAAACATCTTGACGTTAATCTGGCCCTGGCAGCAGCTGGCCAAAATAGGGCCAGTTTTACAAACTTTGCCATAAGCCTAAGTAGTTATTGCCTAACTTTTTACTTTCAAACAATCTCTCATGTTTTTACGAAACAACAAACTTTATGAGGCAATTTACATATTGTTTGTGAACGGGATAAAAAGTAATCGTTTTTGAAGTATATATCATTTATGTGTTTACTTTTTTCGCCATACAGCCACTAAGCCCTTTCTAGTATATTTTCTTTTTTTTCTAGCAGTTTAGTTTTATGCAGTTTTACTTTTCTATGTAATGGCTACTGGGTGGGCATACCCCGTAGCTACCTGTGTTGTATCGCCCTTGTATGTAGTGTTTTAAAGTTACATTGTATTGCAGCACAAGTTTCGTTTTTAACATTGATCAAATTCCCATATGTACGAAAAACGTTTAACTTCGATGTCTTTTTGGTCCTTTGGGAGAGAAAGAGGCAAAAATAACCATTACAATACAGGAATAGCTTTATGACCAGGTTTCATTGCGAAAAAATTTATTCCACCTCAATATCTATCATTATTATATTTGTCTGATAATTTTTTGTTAACAGTGATTATCTCAATGATATTACTATGGTATTTTCTGTGTTCTTTTTAAGGATATGTCATTATCTGAACATGCATTGCGGGAAGGAGTAATACGAAAGGTAGGTTACAATGATTAAAAATTAGTTTTCGAAGCTTAACTGAGAAATTATAGTTACCGTAAGGATCTGCCCAAAGACATCAGAAGTTTAGAAGATGTGTAAAATTTAGAAAAAATCAGGTCTTCCGTTTTGCTAATTTCATGTCAATTTCATTTCCAATTTCAAGAAAGTCGACAATTCCGAAAAATCAATTATTCATCTTTTTCACCCGATGCGATGCCTCCAAATATGACTTGGTCCAATAATATTTGAAATCCAGCACCCAGCACAACCAATATTACACAGTGTTTGAAATCTAACACAGCATATACATAACACAGTATATACACAAGACACAGTACATAAGAACATGAAGATTAGATTTCCACTCTTTTTGCGAAGGAAATCACACAGTAGCTAATTTTTGAGTATAGCGATTACTTTTAGAAGGTAACGTGCATTTCAATTTCTCTAAAGATAGCCGAAAGGGAATTATGAAAAAGATGCAATGCGTTCTATTATCGAAAAAGAAGCTAAATTCTATTGGTATTCGATAATGGAGCGCATTGCATCTTGGTCATATTTCCCCTTTGGCCATCTTTAGCGGAATCGTATGTTCAAAGTAATTTCTGCTAAAATTACCTCACGAGGAATCTCATCGAATATGAAAATATCCTGTTTCCGTTGCTGCACCACTCTCGATTCTTCTCGACACTCAGGCAACATAGTCGTTTGAGTAAATCGTTTGTATAGCGAATGGGCAAGAAAAGCTCAGACGTTCAATAATCCACTAAATTTGAGTGTGTTACCAATCATTTTTTTTTTTGTTGCCAAGTACAGGAAGGGCAAAGTCAAGTATAGAAATGTCAAATATTTTACCAGCCCGTTAAAAATGGTGTAATTTTTTAAAAATGACCTGGTTTGGATACATGCTATAAGTTGCTATTAGAAATCGGTAAATCACGTTATTGCAAGTTCCTATCATTTGATATGGTTGCAAATTGTATGAAATATCATATGCTCAACACTTGAAAGTATATACTTTATTTAAATTAAAAAGTTTTTGAAAAAGTATTGCTAAAAATCATGTTTTTCAAGTCGAAATTACATCATCATGTCACCAAAATAACGGCAGTTTCTTGAAACAAATTCAGTTCTTTTCAAATTCAGTTTTCTTTTTTTTTTTAATTTGTAACAAAGTCAAATTTTGGTGCTTTTTCAAAATTTTGGACAATTTTTGGTCCACCCCGTACTGTACATATTTACAAGCTCGATTCAGAGGGTAGGGGAGGGTGTCCTTCAGGGGGGGAGATTTGGCCGACTGGGCTAGATTAACAGGGACAAAATGATTAGCAAAATGCCCGACTAAGCCAACTAAAAAGCAGTCAGGATGGTCGCCCCCCTGGCTCCTTATTCACGTGAAATAATAACTTGCTTATGTACGTGAAAATATAAAGTTACTTATTTACGTGAAAATATAAAGTTATTTATTTGCGTGAAAAAAATTACTTGATAACCTCTTTAAGTAGCTTTTTGACAGTTCGATCATGACCACAATAATATTAGTTAAGTTTTTGTTTTGCAACTTTTATAAATGCTTCATATTTGTTCACATTTTTGCAGGGACACGAGAAGATTCACAAGGGTACAATTATTCCAGTATTTAGTGAAGAGGACATATTTCGTCAACTTGGACTTGATTATTTGGAACCAACGGAAAGAGACTGGTGAATGAGCAGAACGCAACGATTTATCATGTAAATATGTACGACTGCTTCTGCTTATAAATACTAGGAAAAGTTTGTAATGTTAGTGAAGCTTTAAATGTTTAAAATATTTATTTTTCTTTTGACTTAAAATGTGAGATTTTAGTTGGCTATTTTCAAATTTCCAAATAAATGGACCATAACCCCCAGAGCACCCAAACAGTTCCATGTAATGGCAAGATATTGCTGCTCCACTCACAACTTGCAAATAATCACATTATTTCCTCGACAGTTTCGCTGTCACGCTGTCACAAGGTCAAGTCTGGAAAAATGTATTTTTTGGTAAAAGAAATTCCTAGCAGAGGATCTTGATAAAAAGACTTGTCCAAAAAATAGTTTGAAACCCAACAGCAATGTGCTGTTAATTTTTTGTTTTAAATTTGTCAAAAGTTTCAATTTAAAAATTTTCTGTCATTTTCTTCACATTTATTTGTCAAACTTAAATTTAGCATAAATTATTTCTAAAAATGTTATCAAGCTAAAATAACACGACAAGTGAGCTGAAAACATTTTAATCTTAAAAAAATATCGTTCAATTTTTACAGTAAGTATTTTATTTAGATAAAAAATATATGCACATCTGAAATTAACAGTGTCTTTTTTTTGAATCTGATTCTTATTTGCTTTGTCATAGTTGATCAAATAAAAAAGGTAAGAACTAACTGTTCAAACAAAAAATGAGGTTCCAGCAGAATTTATTGTATTTTTAATAATAAATCATGCAAAAATTGTAAATATTTATAATTTTATTTGTTTGCGTGGTAACATTGTTGGAATAGTGAATACTTCAAGGTTAATGGTGCTACTCTGAAACCTCGAATAAACAGGGTTAGCCTGCTACTGTAATTTTAAATTTAATGTTCCACCCAGGACATTCTTACCCCAACCCCCGCTCCTGTTTATTCATTTTCCAAGCAGGACTCCACAACCAATATAATCTAGGTAAATTCTAAAATTATAATTTATTGCACTAAAGAGAAGATGCTTTTCAACGAATGTTTTATATTGGATATTTATCCAATTTATGTTGGATATATTTTAAAGTTTTTCAGCAAGCCTCAACTACGTTTTTGCAAAGGATAAACGTTTTCTCGTGGTTATTTAATAACATCATTTATAGATGAAAACAGAATTTTCTGTGGAAATTGGTACTAAAATATTGGGAGTAGAATCTAAAATGAAATTGTCACAATCGTTTTCAGTCGGTGGATCTGTGAGTTATGGCTCGTCAAGGTCCAAAAGTGATTCAACTGGTACATCAAAAGGCCCTGCAATACGAACCTCGTTTGTGACCCCTGGTGGAGCCATGATTATTGGTTTTCGCAAGCGGTATCTCTTTGACAACTCTCACCTGCCAGCTCAAGTAACCGTTACTTGCAGAGGAGGACGCCAGTTCAAATATCCAATCACCAGAGACTACGCTAACATTCGTTTGCGAACACTCACTACAAGTCATTTGTTGGAAAATTCTTACCAGGAAAATATAATAATGAAGCAAATTCTGAATGTCTTACTCACACCCAGTATACGACTTACAAAGATGAGGGTTGTACAGGGGGGTTTCATGTTCTCGTGGTCCTTCCTAAATATGCTCATGTTCCCGTGTTCCCTTTTAAAATTTAGATTGTTCCCTGGAGTCTACATAGTAAAAATTTTCCATGTTCGCTTCTAAAAACTAAAATTTTCCCATGTTCCCATGTTCCCTGCTGAAAAAGCCCATGTTCCCCAGTTCCCTGGTACTCCTGTACGACCCTCAAAGATGTTGCCAGTGATGGTGCAAAATGCTTTGCAAATGGTGTGGGAACATTAAATTACATTAAACTAAAATGAAGGGTGCGAAAGGAACATGAAATAAAACAAGTCTTCAGGTGCGAAAGGAACATGAAATAAAACAAAAAAAGTTCACTTTGAACTGTTAATGGGTTTGAAACAAGTTTTTAAAAATTCAGTTACTGATATAAATTATTATGTTATCAAAAAAAGTTTGAGAAAGATTGTAACTTAATGCGTGACTTTTCTTTGTAATTGTATGCTTTTTGTTAAATTTTGGCCAGACAAAAGTTACTCAAATAATAGCTAGAAATGCACGGGTTTTACATTGGCAACATTCTGTTCTAAAAATAACATGCGGAAATTTCGAAATTCAAGGTGGCTAGATTTTGTCATTATAAACATCAAATTGGCAGCAAATGTTCAGCACATTATGAAGAAGAGTAATTACTTTTATACATTGTCTAGTCCAAGGATGCATGAATAATGCTTCCCAGGTAAAACATTTTAAAATTAAGGTATCTATAGTTCTACCTGTCTTTCCCAGGTTTAACCAAAACCGTAAGTTAAACGTATGCTTTATTTGGACAGGCTGTCCGAAACCAGGTTACAAAATATTGTATATACTAGCTGTTAGCGCAGTTAAGGGAAATGCTGCCATGTCATCAGGTGGTTATGGTTGTGGAGGCATGTTACATAAATCAGACCCTGGGACCCCAAGACCCTTAAGTACTGAATATAGAAAGGACCCTTCTCATCAGTGGATTATTACCATGCTGGTTCTGGCAGTGTTTATTTTTATATCTATGTTGTCAGGCTATCTGTAAAGCCGGGAATCAATAAAAACGGAGCATAACCTGGAAATCTGTAAAACCAGGAATGTCTTAAACAATAGTGTATTTTGTTTTGTTTTATTTTTACAGTAAAGTGCACAATATTTTGGAACTTTTTGACGGATTTTTGAGTTCATACCTGCCTGAGTTTCATTGCAAGTCGGCAGTTTATAAACCACAAAATCCGTGAACAAAGTACTACTATACTATTTACTATCAAGCTAGCATCACAAGAAGAGGTTGCAAAAACCTAAAATTGATATTTCGATTTAGAAAAAGAAAAATACTGGTCAGGGACTGTTCAACTTTTTTATCAGGGAGGAGAGAGAAGGTCCCTTACCTCTGTTTAATTAGCCCCCCCCCCTCCTACATTTTTCAAGACAACTCAAGAAGCGTTTTTTAGATGCTTATGAAACTTTTTGACTTTTCCTAAATATTATCTAGGAGTGTTGCAATGTGTTTGTTTACATGTAAACAGTTGTCATGGCAACGGGTTTTGAGAGAGTACTCTTGTAAATTTATATGTTGCTTTGTAGAAATCTTATGAAGGGTGCTTTCGGTTTGAGAATTG
>JAYJMH010055994.1:0-12875 GCA_036873815.1 Phacellophora camtschatica | reverse complement strand
GCGCCCGCAAATCTGACGAAAGTTTGTCAAACTGGAAAAAGAGTTTTTTGTCTCCAGCTGGTTATCATATTTGACAATGTTTTGTCAAAAACCAGTGCGCCCGAACCCGAATTCTGCGTAGAGGTCGATTTCTTGTATGTGGTTTTAAAAAGTGACATTTAAAGCCATTCGCAGCATGCTGAGTGAGTGAGTTGAGTTATCGTAATTAACGTGCCTAGCCCGCGAAAGTCTCGAGATGACTTGTTTCCAGCAGTGGACACGGGTCATACAGTTTCAGGCACATATATTTGCTATTCTTGCAAGGTATGGGTTTCTGCGCTTGGCGCAGGGGGGCCCATCAGGGCGACCATAGTCCTTCCTCCCGATGTGACCACACCTCGTGATTCTTTTTGCCTTTGCCTGGAATTACAGAGAGTTAGCTCTCCTCGCACTTTCGCAGCAAGTATGACCTTGCTGGGATTCAAACCCACGACCTTACGATCATAAGCCCGGCGCCTTAACCACTAGGCCATGCATGTTATTTACATAAACTGCCTGCACCGTGAATCAAATTTTACTGCAACCACATTTTACATCTTTTAGGCCCTTCCAGAAGCACTGAAGCATGCATGGGAGTCTACCCCAAGAACTCCAGAGCCATCAATTGCAGGAAACGTTGAACCTCTGGACCTTGAATTTAGTCCAGATCAAAGTGATTTGGCAAGCACAGTACCTGAAACTGTTATATCAAAAAAGAAAGATGATATTGCCATGGAATGGTTAGTTTTATAGATTATATTCAAACGTTATAATTTTCTGCATAAATTATCTGTTTTAGTGGTAATGTATTAGAGTATATTGTATGCCTTTATAGTGGAAATATTTTAGCGCAAATTATTTACTTTTGTTTGTAATGTTTTGAAATACCTACATTATTAACTTCTTTATATTTGATAATTTATTATAATAAATTACTCACATGAAGAGTTAATTTATTAGCATAAATTTACTTTCAGTGGTAATGTACTGAAATAAATTGTCTACATTTTGTGATAATTTGTTAGCATTAATTATGTACTTTTAGTTGTTGTTTTTTGCCACGAATTATTTATTTTCGGCTCTAATGTTTTGAAATACATTATGTATTTGTTGTATCTGATAATTTATAATGATAAATTATTACTTTAAGAAATAATTTATAGCAATAATTATTTACTTTCAATTATTCAATCAATTTATTTGTAGAATTCCCTTAACTAGTACAATGTACAATGGCTATATGGAATATAATAGGAAAAATGAGTGTATTCTACATGACCCAAAAATAGAATAACCTAATTAGCTTGTGCCGTAAATTAATATGTACAATAACAAAAATGATTATAAGTCTAAGTATATGATAACATGAATATTATAACAGCAAAAATGTATCTAAATTAGAGCCATGTTAGTGGAAAATTCAATGCTAATGTACAAAGGTGAATTTTGTAGCAATAGTGAAGAGACAAAATGAATTCTATCTTTTCTATGAATTCTGTCTTTTTTTTATAATATCAGAAGGAGTTAACCTCAACACAAATAAAGGAAAGTAATTCTTCGTATTGGCGTAAATAGGTGACCTGTTGTGACTGTAAAAATTGCTGCAATGTAGTTCATTTATACTTTTACAACTTTGCTTTCAGAAAATGTTATGATCATTGTTTTGTCTTTTCTGTTTCTTTGAAGGGGATTTCAAAATTCAAGCACTGCAGATTTGATGATTAAACGTGCAAAGAAAATGAATGCTGCGTCTCGAAGGAAAACTTTTCTTGGCCTTGGTACGATTTTTGTTGATTTACATGTGACAGAATGAAATGAATTATTAGACTGGTGGAGTGGGTTATTAGGCTTGTAGGGGTGGGTTATTATGCTGGTGTGGTGGGTTATTATGCTGGCGTGGTGTATACGCCATACAGGATACAGCATAATTACCCACCACACGAGCATAATTACTCCCCTCCCTACAAGCATAATAACCCACCCCATTTACCTTAATATTTGGATACAGACGGACAGATGGCTTTTTCCATTCTTCTAAAGTTTCTCCAAACATGTGTGAGAAATTTTGCATATTTTCTTAAAATGAAAAATGTTTTTTAAGGATTGAAATATATTTTGATAGCGGACTTCGTGGTCGCGAATAAATTAATTGTCAACGTTGGAGAAAACCTGAAGTGTATTGTCATATGGATATAAAATTGCTTGGTCCTGATGAATATTTTAATCTCAAAATATTTAACATTAAAATGCGTATATTTTTACATATTTCATATACAGTAAAAACCCGCCAATAACAAACTGACTTATAACAAACCACAGGCTGATGTTTGGCAAAAATTTGAAAAATTATTTTTAAAAATTTATTAAAAGTGATAATTTAATTGACAGAAATCATTTCAGATAATAGAGGAGCATTGCTATAACTTTTATATCGCATTATTGGCAGCTGCTATACATCTGCCATACACCTGTTGCCAAAATATTAAAAAAAAACTAGAAAGGCTGATTTTCAAAAACCTATTTCTTATTAGCGGGTTCTTACTTTGTCTATATGTATATAATAAATTATTGTATACTTTTATATCAGCTCCGGACAAGCGGTATGAATTGTTCAAAAAATTGCAAGAAACAAATCCACACCTTACTGTTCGTCCGCCGTCAAAAAAAAAAGCTCCTCGAAAAGTGGAATATTTTTCTGGTGAGCAGAAATTTTGTGTTTGTAGAGTTGTCCTGTTATTTGTTTGTTTGTTTGTTTGTTTGTTTGTTTGTTTTATAGACCTATTTGGCCAATGTTTTTGCACACCCAATTCAGTTTTAAAACCAATCTCTTGATCGCTTTTTATGAAACATCTTTTGATTTTTGTTACATGTTTTATGCCATGAAAGCTCGTGTTTTCAATGCACGAAGTAGAAAAACACTGATAGAAAATGCACGAAGTAGAAAAACACTGATAGAAAATGCACGAAGTAGAAAAACAGTGATAGAAAATGCACGAAGTAGAAAAACATTGATATTACTCGAATTGGGTGTAAACAAGCCAAGCTGATTATTGGATTTTTGTTACAATTTTCATGAAAATTGCTTGCAGAACAAGAGTTAAAAGATGATATGTTTACCCACCTGCAACGCTCTTCCTATTTACAGTGCTCATCTTCTAAGTTTACCTCTTTTAGAGAGCTTAACAAAACAGATCAACATATCAACTCTGCCACTTCTTCGCCCATTGGTGACCACATTTCTAAATTTTGCCACAAAGCATCTTTTGAGAACTTTGAAATTAGTAAAGCCAATTATTCTTTTGACTTTCTTATTCACGAGAACCTATTTTCACGTCTCGTGTTTTCCTATTTTCACGCCCAGTCTCCTGTATGCCCCATTTTCAGCTCTATGAATGATGGAAGATCAATTTTGGGCCCCATCAAAATCCCCATAAAGCCATTCTGAGAAGCTTTTTACATTATTTCTTTACCGTTGGTTAATTACAATACTTCTGAGATCTAAGAAAAATCCAAGTAATTCATACAAATGGGAATATAAAACAAAGCACAGTACCGTATATATATATATATACATGTATGCAGTGCCGTCGGAAGCTACCAACACTAGTTTGAACTTGTGTCAAAGTTTTTAATCATTTCTGTAACTATACTCGTCATTATTTAACTTTCTATTTATTATTTTCTGTTATTATTTGTTTTTAAGGTATTAAATAATTTAAATCTTCGCTGATAATGATTATGATGAACTGATGGCGAACACGTACGACATATACACGTACGGCAAGGATGGCGATTACATATTTTTTACAAAGACCCAATGTGTAATATCTCTAGCTCTATGTTGGCCCTTCGCACGTATTTCTACTCAATATTTGTAATTTAAAAACCAACACGTCTTCTACTGAGACCCTTCAAACATTTTTTGGGACATTTTTTGGGACATTTGGACATGTTAATATTTCTGTTATTTTGATTTCGAAGTGTATTCTTATTTATTTCAGCTCAAAGAGACACAAATTCAAGTCCAAGTTTGTCCAATCTAAACACTGACAGAGATTATAAGGATAACATGACATACAGGTTAGTAAGTGCCATTTTAATTTGTTTCACCCCTGCTGCTAAAAAAGTTATTTGACCGTTGTGTTTACCCCTGGAAACGGTATTTATGCAAATATTAGGGACCTTAGGCAACAACCACGGCAGCATCAACAGGGACATCGTATCCTTATGTTTTTGATGGTTCATTTTATTTCATTCATCTTCATTTTAAATTCTTTCATTTTAAAATTCATAAGCCCCTCAGTAGTTCACATTATTAAAGGTTTTGCCACTTCACCAATTCTGAAATATATTGACCTTGTTGTTGTTGAAAGGTAAGAAAAATCGCTGGGAAATAGGATTTATTTTGGCGATTTAAAGACGATGTGGGGTTTATTATGACGTTTCAGCTGACGTTGTCGTCATAGCTGCTCAAGCTCCCTATTTACACATCAAGGGGCAACGTATATTTAAACATTGTAAACATTGATATTACTCGAATAAACATTGATATTACTCGAATTGGGTGTAAACAAGCCAAGCTGATTATTGGATTTCAAATACACATCAAGGGGCAACGTATATTTAATAATTAATTTGTAATTTTTTTCATCACCTGTTGTGTTCTCTTATTCTTCAAAACTTCGACAAAAAGTTTGTATATATTCAAGAATTGGTTCTTGAACTAAACTTAGTATGCAGAATCATATTCAAGAATCAAAACTGCAATATCTCAAAATTTTGGCAAATTACCCGATGCCCCTTCGCAACAGATGAAGGGCACTGCCCGATACGTTTAGTTCTGGTATTGTCTGTCTGGAGAATGTTATGTGGTTATTAAACGATTACGAGGCCAATGCTGGAAAACATTCGGACTATGGCAACCTCGTACCCAAAGTTATTTCATTACCTGCAAATTATGTGTAAATTTATGCGAACTCGTAAGTTTATGCCGCATTAAAAGAATACATTTTTCGAATTCTACAATGGCTAATCGTTTTTCATTTTTGAATCTCTCGAAATTCACTCGAATGTTGATTTTCATGCTTACTGTTTCTCGTAAGCCAATGAAAACGCATAACCGCCAGGTAGGTACCAGGGGTATTGTATGAAATAGGAGGTTGGGACTGTAGCTTTTGCTGTAACGAAAGAAGCCGAGGTCCGAATATTTTTCAGCATGGATCAAGTAATTGTTTAATAAAGTAATTTAGTATACAGTACTCCTACTACTACTATGACGTCACACGCAAGTACTGCACGACGCCAATCTACTAGTACTGCACGACTCCAATAGTCTCCATTATGTGTCAACTCCAGCAGATTATGCAATATTTGGGTAGGTTTTGAAAGGTCTAGTTGGATTCCGATGCTATTTAGATATTCATTACATAACATAATAAAATTGTATCAGCTTGCAGGGCCTGGGACCAGACAGGCTTGTTCCTTGTCCCTTGTCGTTGGTTTTTAAGGCAACGCCGGTCCAATACTGTTTCGAAAAATACGGCTTTTGCAGACCGACCGATCAAGAAGCAATCAAAATGATCCTTTCCCGGTCCGAAAAGTCGTATTCTCGAATGCCGTGTAATAGTTTATTTATCTATGAGATATTTATCTCGTTATTTGATTGTTGAAAAAGTTAAGTCTTTGTTTTCGATGGATATCAACAAGAAACTGTTTCTTTTCAGAATAAGAATTTTATGCAGAAGAGTTGTATTATGATTGCCAAAATGTCACATTTTTTAATCTTTTAGCTGGGTTTGTAATCAAGCAGTTTTGCACTCGGATGCACATCGAGATATAATTGATGAACAGTCTCAGAGTAATGACACAATTACGAAACCTGGAAGGAAACAATCAGGGTAAGATTTTGATGTTGACATTGATGTAACGGTTAAGTTTAAAGACCCACTGCTAACCAGCGGCCATTGAGGCGAAAATTACCCATATTACATTTCTTTGATGACTTTCTTGTTATCTGAAAGTAAGTTTTGGCCTAGTAAAGTCTTATCAGCAGCGGCCAAGATTAGTTTGTTTACTGCATCCACATCTACCTTCACCGGAGAACCGTATAAATGTTTTCGCTATTTGTGAAGATCTTGTTGCAGCATTTTGTGGTTATGTAGGCGCCCAGAGGCTGCTAGTTAGCAATGGGTCTTTAAGGCACTGTGTTTCGAGGCCAAACTCTCTGTGAGAGCGCGAATTCGGAACCAGTTGTTAGAACTTCTAACTAGAAAACCCACATCCAACTCAGCTGTCTATCCTTTCGAGTTTGGTAAATTGGCACCAGTTTGATAGCCCAAGAGGTTATCAAACCAGAGAAAGGAGTGGTACTCTCCCCTACCTTCCATAGGTAGCGGTCGGCTTACTTACTCGCTTACTTACTGATATAACGGTGAAATTTTCACTTCATCTCTTTACTTTTATTTGTTGCTCTTTCATAGATGATTTGTTATATTTTATTTGCTAGTTGCTTTGTTGGCATTTTGAAAATTGACCATCAAAGCAAAGGTTTCAAATCTTTGATCGGCTGATCATATCTATTTTCTCTTGACCGAATTCAATAATCAATCTTAATATCAGTATAACCACGAGAGAACCGTTATTGCCATATCAGACGGAGATTGCACAAAAATTCACATTATAAGTTTTTAAAAATATATTTTGATTATCTCATCCCATTATTAAATTATGTATAATTAACAAATTATCATTCGACTATGTCCATGTTATTGGTGATTTATTTATTTGACATTTCGAAGCATGCAATCAGCGAAAGCTAAATATTTACGTCATCATCGTCGTACGTCATCATCGTACGTCATCATCATACGTCACCATATACGTCATCATCGTCGTCAATGAGCGAAAGCTAAATGTATACTTTTACGAAACAAATAAATTCTAGCTAACAATAATTTTGTTATTTAACGTGCTAATTAAACGAGGCAGAAAAGCACAAACAAGGAAAAAAGAACGGAGCTGATTAGAATTATACCAGCGGAACAAAAGAAAACTATGAAGAGGAAGAGATGAACCATCCCTCACAATGAGTTTGCTTTTTTAAATGAATAGACAAAAATTATAATTAGTCCTATCTAAAATCGAGAATAAACAAATTAATAAATTAATAATTAATAACATGGACATAATAAGGCGTTAATGTTAATAATTTAGTAATGGGATAATCAAAATATAGTGGAAGAAATCGTATATTGTGAAATTTGTGTGCAATCTACATCTGCTATGGGAAGAACGAGTATCATTGTGGTTTTACTGAAATTGAAATTAATTATAAAATTATTGTTTCATGCCAACAAATAATTAAATGATTAAATCTACGAATTAAATAACATTAACAACTCGCTGCATTGTTCGTGCGGGATCTAAGCCTGTTTTTGAAGTTTTTGTGAAAATTATTTTTGCAGGCAAATATAAATGTCGTGGTTCGTGTATGTTCGTAGGAACTCTTTTATGTCGCTACAGACTTTAGGAAAAGTAAAGTTTATATTTTGTTCCCACTTCTATTTCTCTCACTCCACCTGTCCTATGTTCCGTATTTTTATTTTTGTCACAGGAATGTGAAAAGAATAAAAGCACGGAATGTAGGACAGGTGGAATGGAAAAAATTGAAGTGAGAATAAAATGAAAATTTTACTTTTCCCAAAGCCCGTGCTGTCACGCAACACATGAAAATTAAAGAGACTAGCTTTTGTTTCTCGCCACATGAAAGAGTTCAAATAAACAAATATTACCAAGGCATCTAGATTAATCTGCAAATTTCTTTTTACAAAAACTTCAAAAACGGAGTGGGCATTTCTTTTTAGTGAAGTTACCCAAAATGGTCTAGACTCCACTCGAACAATGCCGCGAGGTGTTATTGTTATTTAATTTGATTAGGAGAAAACAGATTTGATCAGCCAATCAAAGATTTGAAGCCCATGCTGACAATCCAGTGCGCATTAATTATGATTCTGCTATATAGTTATACTTGTAATTGATACGTATGAATTATATTAATACGCATTAATATAATTGTAGGCATTAATTATAATAATACGCATTAATTATAATAATACGCATTAATTATAATTATGATAAAATCTAGTTGTATAATGTATAGAGTTATGATCGATCTGAAATAGGAACAAAGATCCCGTTGCTTTGCCATACATGGATCCGGTAATCATTGCAGGCAAGAGCCTTCCACTTGTGGTGAGTAGGAATTTTTATTTTAATTAGCATTATTTGTTAAATTTTCTATTAATTTTTCCATGTTGCGTTTATACGATAAGGCTGTGCTATGATCCAGCGGTGAAGCCAATGAGGGAAGGTGGAGACGGCCCCCGACTCGGCTAGATCTCTCCCTGGTGAACCTTTTTTCTCCCTCCCCCCCCAATCTTCCAATTAAATATGTTACCAGATGGCCTAAAAACGTCCCCACATGTTTACAACGCTGCTGTGAAGGAGTTTTTGCTTGACGTTGATGCAAGAGGCTTCAACTTAAAATTTGATGCCTTGTTTGTCAAAATCTACTAAATAATCATGGGAAAAAAACCAACGTTAGCGACTTTCTCGAATTGTTTCATGATTTGGTATTTTCAGCAAATTTCAGCATCAGAAATCGTTAATTTTTTTGTTTCATGAAACATAACTCAGTGATTAGTGCGTAGATTTTGGCAAATAGAGTATCATTCTATAAATTGTAGCCTCTTATATCAAATTCGAGACTAAAAAGAATTATCAAAGCTAAAGCTCCTCCACATTAACCTTGCAAACATGTGGACAATTTTTTGGGTCACCAGGTATACATATGAACAGGAGAATCAGTGAATTTAAGAATTTGGAAGAAAATAATCAAAAGTTTCATTATTTTCTCTGGATATATTTATATATATTTTTCTCTTTTAAATTTATTTTCTGGATATATTTGATTCATTTATAGTTTTGTTTATTTATTGATATAGCTTATGTCATCGCGAATCGGTTCAAATCCATCACTTACCTCAAATGCTGATCAGAAAATATTTACTGCTGAAAAAGGTTTTCATGTTCATTAAATTATTTTATTTTTTGTAATTGTGATTTTGTAATTGATTGCGTAATTGGGATTTTTGTTTTTCTTTGTAAGTATACCTGGTCTCCAAAAATACGTGTTGACTTTTTTTAAAAATATTTAATAAATTACAGCAGTAAGCAATCTAGGCGGTGCAAATTTGCAATCTGGAAAAATTAACTTAAAGTTTAGTGAAAATTTATCTAAAATCGATTATATATTCACCAAGATGTGGAAGTCGAAAGCTCCAAATTATTGCAAAGTAAAAACCAGAGGCCATTTCTTGGCTGATTTTAGATAAATTTTTAGTAAACTTTATGGTTCATATGTATTGTTTATCTTTTTATAATTGAAATGATTCATATCTCTGTTTTTTAGTAATTGTTGTGGTTTTTATTGTTTTTTTTGTGTTTAATTTTGCAGAAGGGAAGGCTCGGTCCGGTGAAAAATCCAGATCGGCTCCAAATCCCTCCTCTCGAAGGCCACCAGTGTTTAGTTTCAATGAAGGTCATTCTTCAAGAAGTTCAAGTTCAGAAAGTCGCCGGCGGAAGAAGAAGAAGTAATTCAAATTATTGAAGATTATTGAGGAAGTTCAAAGTTAAAAGGTCAAATAAAGCCAAAGTTCAAAGGTCAAGCGAAGTCAAAGTTTAAAGGTCAAATATGGTCAGGGTTTGGAACTTGGGTGAGTTTAAAGATGAATTAAAAGAGCAACCAGAAAATTAATTGACTTACCCATCCTTTCACTTCAAGATTCTTCAGGTATGATAAACATAATGCGAAAAAATTAGATTGAAAGATTTTTTGTATATATTATGTGCATGTATTATAGTAGACTATATATAATGACCCAAGAAAATGATAATTAACACTTGCAGGTCTGCTGTTGAAAAGCTTTAGTTTCGGTAATTCTGTTTTTGCTTGTATGCTCTTGATAATTATGAGCGTTCCTAACACTGAAGAACACTAGTACTTGAAATTTTTAACACTAATAACCAATAGTTGGATCCCCTTGGATTGTGAAGTCGACAAGTCAATTAACACTTGATCTTGTTGTGGTCATTCGTAATCTAATCCGTAATCTATTTGTAATCTTCTTTTTTATATATTTTAAAGGTATACAAGGTATATCATATATCATACCCTTACATCAACGTCAAGCAAGAAAGAAAACATTGATGAGTGTAAATGCTTCTCTATAGCAGTTTTGCAAACGTGGAGACCGGGTTACCGAGTTTATATATATATATATATATACCAGTATGAAATCAGTATGTTGGTTTGTCCGTGATAAAGTGCTCAATACATATATGTAGAGCGTAGTATACATAGAATGAGAAAAATCAAACAACTAAACAACAACAAAAACAACAAAAATAATAAAAAAACAACAAAAACAACGAAAAAAAAAAAAGTGGATTAATTTTAGTACACTTCCACAACGAGGGTGCGCCACTATGAATTGGAGGCAGAAAGAAGATTGAAGCAACTTTTTGTTTGGTTTTGGTCAGCTTATTTCTATGTATATCAACTCTTCGTTCTGTATGTTTTTTGTGAATTACTCCTGCAATTTCCTGTGAACTTTGAAGATGGAGAATTTGTACATGCTCAGGCAATGAGAAGAAATAAGTTGTTGGCTTTAGCTGACGAAAGCTCACGCAGGCTCAACATTATTTAAAAGCTAATCAAAACCAGAAAAAGGAGTCAATGACTTTGCAGCTTTGTAGTCCACAACAACTTTTACCAGCAATGCTGTTTCCTCTTCTGTCCACGGAAAACTTTTCTCTGCTTTCTTTTTATTTTTAACAGAAGCTGTTGCAGACATTTTTCTTACGTTTCAAAATATTTTCAAAATTTTGACTGTCGCTGAGGAATGTAGTGAAGAAAAGAACTCTTGGGGCGTTGGCGCGATTTTTTCAATTTCTAGTGCGCCTTTGCTGCATCATAAATTTTAACTTCAGTGCGCGTGTGCAAAACCAAGACTGCTGTTGAAGCTGGTCTCGTGTAAACGCAACACCTGACTAAACTAATTTGGAACCGGTCTCGTGTAAACGAGTGGAGGCGTACTAAAATTGATGTGGATCAATTTGGAACCGGCCTCGTGTAAACGGGGCCTTAGTTCTTCTTCTTCTTAGTTTTTCTTCTTCTTCTCAGTTCTTCTTCTTAGGTCGAAATCAGTTCTCTCTCCGTTCGGGTTGTTGCATTACTTTCATCTCAAGCTAGTAACATTGTTCTTTTTATACAATAGTTCTTGATTCTGGTCTGGTTAACCCATCTTCCACTGCTCACCTTCTTGGCAAGCATGGTATTGTCGATGGGGGCGAGAGTTTTTCGGTATCGTATTCTAATGTTACACGAAATAAAATTATTAGGATGACTCCAGCGATTTTCTAAATATCTTGAAAGATTCTACCTGCTAAAAATGAATTAAAAATCATTTTTAGAAGCTTTAATACTTAATCATTCCCATCTTTAACGATAGTAGCCTTGTTACCGGTTGCAGCAGGCATTGGGAATCAGAGACCTTTACCGGTTTGCTATCATCCACATAATGCATTTACGGACAAAGGACCTTGCTTACCTTTGGTGCCCAAATTTCGCACACTTCGTTTTTGAACACTTTTCTTTAGCCATTTTGCTGATCTATTCTTTCTTCAAATCCAATTGGCTTCATTTTTGTAGGCTATGTGGAGTGAAATTGGTTTCCACCCATTCTCCATTCATAGTTGATTGGAATTTTTTTAAATTTATCCATGGCTAATTAAAATACGGCTAAATTATGAATAGTAAGTTAGTGTTATGATTGATCGAATATGAAATTCAGAATATGCGTGGATAAAACACCCGGGATGTCCCACGGTCGTACGGGGTTGTGCCGCGGTATTTGATTCGAAATCACCTAACATTCAGGCCCCCATAGGCAGGGCCGCTGATAGGCGGCTCGGGCCCCAGGGCTTCGCCCTGTACGGGCCCCGTAGGCGACGAAGGTGCCGAAATTTTTTTGGTGCCACACATCTTTTTTCAGGGAACGCCCTTTTTGGAAAGGACATCTCCATTTGTATCTATAAAAATGCCGGAAAATAACTATTTAAATTATGAAATGTCAAACGTTTTATTCAAACGAAATAGATAAATATATGATCTTTAATCCGATAATCTACCTTGAAATAAATTAATCCTTTTTGTAGCAATACAATATTGTAAGTTAATATTTACAAAACAGCTTTGCGGGCCTTTTTAAGGGCAAATGCATTAACGTCACTGAGATCTATTTTTCTTTGTAAGTCAACTTTCTATAATTAACAATGCCAAGTCATTCAACCTCTCTTGCGTCATGGTACTTCGTAGAAAGTTCTTGCTAAGCTTCAGTTTGCTGACAGATCTCTCTGCTTGTTTATTAGCTTATGAGGGCCTACGGATTCCTCTCCAAAATTTGAAACGCATATAGATTTGAGATGTGTTATTTCTTCTTTTAATAGATCCCGCGAAATACCATCCCCGTACTTATTTGCCATTTTAGGTCAATAGGACAGAATTAAACAAAGCAGAGTTTATTTCTTACGGGCCCGAGCCCTGATTTAGTAAGAAGAATAAACAAGGCCTGCATTTTACGGGCCCAGCCAGGATACCGACTTAGAAAAATTAAAGAAAACAGAGTTAACTGTTTACGTGCGCAGAGGAAAGAAACAAAACAGAGTTTATTTCTTACGGGCCCGAGCCCTGATTTAGTAAGAAGAATAAACAAGGCCTGCATTTTACGGGCCCAGCC
>JAYJMH010055983.1:0-12877 GCA_036873815.1 Phacellophora camtschatica | reverse complement strand
ACACCTTGAAGAAAACCAATCAGTTGGAAACTATTTCCTGTCGCCTGATTTTCTGCCTGAGTCTGTCGGACTTTTTTATTGGTCTGGTGACGCAGCCGCTCATATCCATACAATTTTTTCAACAGGATACATGTGCCTTGCAGCTCGTTAGCCAATTTATTTTACTTGTAAATGTAAATTGTTCCCTTCTTTTAATATTCCTGATTGCAGTTGACCGCTACTTGCACATGAAATACCCTTTTAAATATGGGGAAATCGTGACAAACTTCCGTGCATGTTTGTTCAGTCTCGTGGTGTGGACTCAGCTCAATTATTATGGCTACCGGTTCCACAATAGCAAGGAAGGAGAATGAAACGTTTTTGTTCACAATTGCATTAGGAGTTTCGTTTGCCCCTCTGGTAATAACAATACTTGCATTGTATATAAAGGCTTACAGAGCGGTTCAGCGAGTGCAATTTCATCGGCCAAATCCTCGTACTTTTTCTACACAAAGAGAAAATTATTTTCCGCAGAGGAAATTCATGAAAGCAACAAGAGCAATTCTGATTTACCTTTTTGTTACTTGGACGCCATCGTTTTTAGTTCAATTTTCTTTCATTTATGATCAACGTATTAAGAAAAAACTAAATCTCACTCTTGGAATGATTGTTTGGTATTTCAGCTTGAATACATTGTTAAGTTCAACATTCAGTGCAATTATTTTTATATCTTATAATACTCCAATTAAAGGTTTTCTGAAAGATATGCTGCATCTGCGAAGAAATAATGCAGTTGACACAGGCCAAAAACAAACAAGCTAAAGCCAAATACAGAATGGGGGAACGCGTTTAAACGTACCAATTTAAAATACATTGGCATTAATGTTGACAAATAACTCTCTTGGGGAAGACAAAGACAACAAATATAGCGCGAAATTACTAACCACACTGCAATGTTCAGTTTACAAGCTATTTGTTGAAAAATTCTTCATAATCAAAATTTTTCCTACATGCTATTTGTTTACAAGCTCTTTGTTTACATGCTCATTGTTTACTGACAGTTTGTTACAAAATTCTTTGTTTACAACCTCGTTGTTTAAAAACATTTAGTTAACAATATTTTTCATTTCAAAATCATTGCTTAAAATCTCTCAATTTGAAAACTCATTGTTTGGGGGCTTTTTATTTACAATCTCTTTGTTCGCAAGAGATTTATTTGCAAGGCATTTGTTAACAAACTCTTTGTTCGCGAGAACTTTCTTTACATGTTATTCGCTTGCAAGTTCTTCGTTCACAATATCTTTGTTGACGAGTTCTTTGTTCATAATATCTTTGTTGACAATCTTTTTGTTCATAATCTCTTTGTTAGCAAATTCTTTGTTTACTAGCTCTCTTGACACCATCTATTTTTTACGAGCTCCTTGTTCCTTATACTATTATTTCAAATATGTTATTTTAAACACATTATTTCAAAACAATTGACACCAAACATCATCAAACACATGGCGAAGAAACACATGACCACTACATGCAGAACCAAATTGAAATATACATACAAATTCGTATTCTAAATACAAATAGAATCAGAGCCTATCAGTATGTTTTCAAGTTCAAGAAATGAACAAAAACATTCATAATTAATAATCATCATCGTAATTCTTATTGCTAGAATTAAAAACATTTACAAATTGATTAATTTATGTAATTTAAATACAAAATTGCATTCTACATAGTCCAATGAATGTAAAGTTTATCTAGTTTGGACAGTAAATAATAATACCCACTAAATCTTGATTCATTAAATCATAATCATATTCATATTATATCACGTGATAAAAATTTTCTATTGTTTATTTTTCTATATATACAAACAACGTCCTTTATTTCATTTAGCTTGAAAATTATGTTAAGATGGCATCGCAACGTCGCTCATTATTATCGTTAATATTTATAATTAAATAAATTATGTTATATAAAATTGAGTAAAAAAGTAGGAAAATATAACAAAATTAAAATCATGTAACATTGATAGTCATTATGAAGACATATATTTACATATTTATCTGGATATATATGCTGTTAATAAAGTTTTAATCTTATGAATATGATTTTAATTTAAGATGTTTCCCTGAATTTAGCAAGTATAGATATAATTTTATAATTCAAGAACTTTTAGAATTTAATATTAAGATTACTCGAAGTGCACCTGTCTAAACGAAGTTTCTTTTCCGTGTGCTAAAGGTAAATAAAATGCAACATTTTGAATTAAAATGTTTTTCCGATGTTTAGTTTTGTGATAAACCAATTACACTAAATGTGATCGAGAAGCAGTTTTATATACAAGACAAGTTTCCTGTTTATCGTAATATTATTGAGCGTCGCAATCAATTGATTTTCTGTGCTTCCCAAACATTTGTTTTCAAATTGTGCACGAAATTTTCGATAAAGAATACTGGCAGAATTATTCTTGACATTCCCACTTTCACATGAGCTGACAAAGAGCAAATGAAATAAAACTTTGTAGGAATCAAGAAGCGTTATATATATTGGCGATAAAATATTAAGTAGCATAACTAAAAAGTGCTTGAATGTGTTGATGGCAACAAAAAAGACAAATTACGGATCTTTGTCAACTGAAAGTACAAATTAGCAAAGATCTTAGCAAGATATACAGCGAGATTATAGCAATGGCGGCGCAATGCAACCCGTTACTACCAATTTTAAGTCACATGTCATCCTTGTTTTATATCTTTTTTCAAATTGTCAACATAACAATAGCACTTTTAAACATCTTGTTCAATGGTACATTGATGTACACCTTGAAGAAGACAAATCAGTTGGAACATATTTCCTGCCGCCTGGTTTTTTGCCTGAGTTTGTCGGACGTTTTAATCGGTCTGGTGACACAGCCGCTCTTGTCCGTTCTCTTTTTTCAACAAAATGCAACTTGTGCCCTTAAGCTCTTCGTCCAATTCACTATGATTGCAAATTTATATTGTTCTGCACTTTTAACATTCTTGATTGCTGTTGACCGTTATTTGCACATGAAATACCCATTTAAATATGGGGAAATTATGACAAAAATTCGTGCCGGTTGTTCAGTCACATTGTGCGGACTCAGCTCAATCTTTATAGCTACTGGCTCCATAATAGCCAGAAAGGAGAATGAAACACTTGTGTTCTTAATTGCAGCAGGAACTGTGGCTTCCTCTCTAGGAGTAAGCATCTTTGTAATGTATTTGAAAGCCTACAGAGAGGTCCAACGCGTGCAATTTCATCAGCCAAATTCTCGTACTTTGTCAATACGAGGAGAAAATGATTTTCGGCACAAGAAGTTCCTGAAAGCAACAAGAGGCATTCTGATTTGCCTTTTAGTTACGTGGACTCCAATAAACTGTATATGGATCATTGGGCAGTTTATTACGAAAGAAAGCTATCCAACAATTAATATGCTGAGTTGGTATTTTAGCCTCATTACGTTGTTAAATTCAGGATGCAGTGCCATTATTTTCATATCTTATAATTCTCCAATCAAACGTTTTCTGAAAGATTTCATACATTTCAGAAGAAATTGTCAAATTAACAATAAAGCCTGAGCTAAGAAAACATATTGTGAACTCTCAATATCAGGACAAAGAAAATAAGCTAAAGCAAAATAGAGGGAAAACAACTGCTGCATATTTCAACTTTCAGGGAACACCTAACTTAAAATAACTTAGCGTTAAACTTGAAGTCAAATAGTGAAATTGAAGTTAATATCAAAAATAAGAACCAAGAATACCATGACAAGCTCTTTGCTTACAATCTCTTTGCTTACGAGCACTTTGTTAACATTTTGTTTGCTTACAAGATTTTTCTTCATAATTGTTTTTTACAAGAACTTTGTTCGCTAGCTCTTTGATGAAATCTTTTTGCCGAAAAGCATTTGTTTGCAACTACTTTGTTTACAATATCTTTGTTTGCTAGCTTTGGCTATAATCTCTCTCCTCGCGAGCTCTTATTTTATGAGAACTTTGTTACTAGGCTCTTATTAACAAGCTCTTCGTTCACATACTCTTTCCTTACTATCTCTACTACAGCTTTAAATCATCTTAAAAAACTAAGAAGACACTGCATGCAAAATTGAATTTAAAGTTATTTGCAAATTTATGTGCAAAATATAAGTAGAATCAGGGCCTATCAGCACGTCTTCAAGTTAATTGGATGAGCAGAAACGTTCATAGTTAATAATCATCATCATAATTGTTATTGCTATAATTAACAATTATAACATTAATAAATTGATTAACTAATGTAATTTAAATACAAAACTGCAATCTACATGACAAATGTAAGTAGAGATTATCTAGTTTTGGCTGTAAATAATAGTACTTAATAAATTTTTATGCATTAAATCATAATCCTATGTATGTTAATTATATAAAATTGAGTATAAAAAGAAGAAAATATAACAACAGTAAAATCATGTAAATATTTTTAGTTATTATTAAGATATATATTTGAACACATATGATTTTAGTTGTAATCTTATAACAATGAATTTTATTATAATATTTAGAGTTGAGTAGCTTTTAACAAGTTCCTCTGAATTTAGCAAGTATATAAATGATTGTAAGAGATAGATTATAGAAGTGAGCTGTTGTTGTTCTCAACCACTTATGTGATTTAGTGATTATGCAGTTAGATCTAAAAATTGTGAATTAACTTCCTAAGTATATTTTATTATATTAGTAGCTGAATAGAAGATTTTGTAAATAAAGAATTTTAAATCAAATAACAAATGAAAACAAACAAACTCTTTTATTCAAATTTCTAGCACTAAGCACTCTAACGACGGTAGTAAAGAGGGGGGGGGGGATTATCACGAAACATGGGTATAGAAATGTTGAATTTCACATTTCACTGGCAAAATTTGGCCCATTCACGTTTCACAGACTGTCTTTGGTTGGCGTGTTCGCGTTTCAACGGTAAAAATTAGAGGCAAAACGTATCACGGAAACATTTATCATCATCTGTAATGTGGACAATGAAAAAAGGCTAACGGCAAAACAAGTCGAGGAAATTGTCATTAGAATCTAACTAGATTTTCTTTTATTTACTAATAGCAGATGAAATGCGCAATTTAGAAGAAAAAACGTTTAATTCAACAAAATACCCAACTAATGTTAAGTTTTGTAATAAATCAATCACATAAAATCTAATCAAAAAGTCTTCTTAGAAGCCAAAACAAACTTCCTGTTTATTTTATAATAATCAAGCATCTCAATAAAAGGATTTTCTGTGCCTCCCAAACCTTACTTTTCAAAACTTGCACGAATTTGTTGATAAGGAATGCCTGCAGCATTGTTTAAGAAATTTTTAGCTATTTTACATTAGCTGAAAAACAGAAAATCAAAGAGAAGAATGCTTTTATGTGTTACTGGCAGTAACAAGGAAAAATATCTAAATCTTCAAAAACTTAAAATACAAAAATTACACAAACAGTTGTTTACAAAAATTAACCACGGTAGCAGCAATGGCCAGGCAATGCAACACAATCATTCCACCTTCAAGAAACATGACTTCTCAATTCCACGCATACTTTTAAATTGCCAACATAACCGTAGAAGTTTTAAACATGTTGTTCAATAGTATGCTGATGTTCACCATGAAGAAAACTAATCAGTTGGAACATATATCCGGTCGCCTGATTTTCTGCCTGAGTCTATCGGACTTGTTAGACGGTCTGGTGACGCAGCCACTCATTTCCGTACTATTTTCTCAACATGATGCAATTTGTGCCCTTAAGCTCCTCGTCCAATTCACTATGTTCGCAAAAAAACATTGCTCCTTACTTTTGATATTCTTGATTGCTGTTGATCGTTACTTGCAAATGAACTGCCCATTTAAATATGGGGAAATTGTGACAAAATTTTGTGTATGCTGCTCAGTCGCATTGTGGACTTGTCTTCATTATTATAGCAACTGGCTCCATAATAGCAAGCATGGAGAATGAAATATTTTTTTTGCCATTGCACTAGGAGCTGTATTAGCTTCTCTGGGAATGAGCATCTTCGTATTGTATTTCGAAGCTTACAGAGCGATTCAGAGGATACAATTTTCTCGGCCAAATTTCCGAACTTTGCCAATACAACGAGAAAATTATTTTCTGCAGAGCAAATTCTTGAAGGCAACAAGAGCAATTCTGATTATCCTTTTAGTTTTTTGGACTCCAATGAGTACAATTAAATCTTTTTGGATCAAAAACCGGTTTGTTACGAAAGACAGCAATCCATTGATTGAACTGCTGGGTGGTATTTCTGCTTCATTATATTGTTAAATTCAGAATACAGTGTCATTATTTTTATATCTTATAATTCTCCAACATTTTCTGTTAGTTGTTCTACATCTCAGAAAAAATGGTCAAATTGACAATAAAGATTGAGCTAATACAGACAAAATGTCAACACTCAATATCTGGACAAAGCATATAATCTAAAGCTAAATAGAAGAAACCCAACTGCTGCCTATTTCAACATGCAAGGAACACCTTAGAACGTGAGAAATTAAATCAAGTAATGAAATTAAAGTTTATATAAAAAATAAGAACCAAGATTATCAAGACAAGCTATGGTTACAAGCTCTTTGTTAACAAAATGATTGTTTACAAGCTACTTTTTAGGATCTTTGTTTACATGCTATTTGTTACATGTTTTTTGTCAACAAACTCTTTCTTTACAGGCTCTTTGTTTAGAAACCGTTAATATCACCTGATCGCAAACGAATCCATGAAACATAATTTTTAAAAACAATTGACACCAAACATACACATAACACACGACGAAGAACTAACTGCATCATCCCTAAATTACATGAAAATAGAAATAATAGAATAACACTTAGCAAATGTGCACTTCTACAGCCCATCTTCGAAACCTGATAAATACAATGCAACCTTAAAGAAACTAATCATAACCTCAAAATACAAATTAGAATCAGTGCTATAACATTATAACGTTAATAAAATCCTTTTTATCCAATATTCATAATTACTAACCATATTACACAATCATTATGTTGCTGTTTTATTCATGTTGTTTTACTCAAGTTTTCATTGTTAACAAAAATATTTGATTTAATACTTTTATTAGATTTATAAAGTATTAAAATGTATGGCCTAAGATAGATAAGTCCAACTTCTCTTAGATCGTGCAGAGTGTAGTTTTGTATACAATTTAAAAAATTGATTAATTTGTAAACGTTTTCAAGTTTGCAAATAGAAATTATGATGATGATCATTAACTTAGAACTTTTAGGTTAAACACTTTAACTTGAAAATGTACTGGTATTAGATAAAATTTTGTATAAGCTTTAGTACGTAACTTTCAATTTAATTTTGCATATAGCGGTTGCTGCTTTATCATCAAGCATTTTTGAGGCATATAATTTTTTCCATCATGTCAAATTCCATGATATCATTTTGCTGTTCGTGACTTTCAATCTTTCTATGACATATTGGCTTGATCGTAGAGCACGAGATGAGGTACACAAAGCTGTTTTACAAGGGTTGTCAATTTTTTATTTGATTTCAACTGCCTCATTTGTGCTTTTTATTAACCAAACGACTATATTTATTGTTGATTCGCCATTTAATTCCACACAGAACGATGTTTGTCTGAAAGCAGACCACAGGAAAATTATTCCTGAAAGCCTTCCCACAAAGTTGTATTGTAACCTTATAATTTCTGAATCTCAGCATTATAATGAAAAATGACAAAAAACTAATGACAAAATATTACTGGCAAACTGTTAAGGAAAAATTTGTTTAAATACTATCAAAAATGTTCTTTTATTTACTAATAGCAGACGAAATGCTCGAATTGGAAGAAACAAATTTTAATTCAGGAAAATACTCAACAAATATTTAGTTTTATAATGAATCAATCACATAAAATCTAATCGAATGTCTCTATAGAATCCAAAACAAACTTCCTGTTTATTTAATAATAATTGAGAATCGCAATAAAATTATTTGCTGAATTTGCACGGATTTGTTGATAAAAACACCTGCAGCACCATTCAATAAATTTTAGCATTTTAGCTGGCAAACAGGAAATGAAACAGAAATGTTTTTGGACAGAAGAAAGCTTTTGCATTGACCACTAATTTATTAGTAAACACAACCAAAGAATGCCTGCATGTCTTACTGGTAATAACCAAGAAAGAAAATATAAATCTTCAAAAACTGAAAATGCAAATATTATATAGTTGATTACAAAAACTAATGATAATAGAAGCAATGGCCACACAATGCGACACGATCTTGCAAGGTTCAAGAAACATGTCTCCCCAATTTTACCTTTATTTTCAAATTGGCAACATAACCGTAGCAGTTTTAAACACCTTGTTCAATGGTATACTGATGTACACCTTGAAGAAAACCAATCAGTTGGAGCATATTTCCTGTTGCCTGATTTTCTGCCTGAGTTTGTCCGATTTTTTTATCGGTCTGGTGACACAGCCGCTCATTTCCGTATTATTCTTTCAACGAGATGCAACTTGTGCCCTTAAGCTACTCGTCCGATTCACTATGATCGCAAATTCAAATTGTTCCTTACTTTTGATATTCTTGATTGCTGTTGATCGTTACTTGCACATGAAATACCCATTTAAATATGGGGAAATCATGACAAAATTTCGTGCCGGTTGTTCAGTCACATTGTGCGGGCTCACCTCAATTATTATAGCAACTGGCTCCATAATAGCAAGCATGGAGAATAGAATATTTCTTTTTGCCATTGCACTAGAAGCTGTATTAGCACCTCTGGCAATAAGCATCTTCGTATTGTATTTCAAAGCTTACAGAGCGATTCAGAGGGTACAATTTTCTCGGCCAAATATCCGAACTTTGAAAATACAACGAAAAAATAATTTTCCGAAGAGGAATTTCGTGAAATCAACAAGAGCAATTCTGATTTGCCTTTTAGTTTTATGGACTCCACTGAGTATAATCAACTCTTTTTCGATCCAAAGCCGGCTTGTTACGAAAGACAGCAATCCATTAATTGATATGCTGGTCTGGTATTTCACCCTCATTACGTTGTTAAATTCAGCATGCAGTGCCATTATTTTCATATCTTATAATTCTCCAATCAAATATTTTCTGAAAGATGTCCTACATTTCAGAAGAAATGGACAAATTGACAATATAGACTGAGCTAAAAAAACAGACCGTGAACTCTCAATATTTGGACAAAGCAAATAAGCTAAAGCTAATTAGAGGAAAAAATTAAACTTAAAGTCAAATAGTGAATTTGAAGTTTATAATATCAAAAATATGAACCACGATTACCAAGACAAGCTCTTTGGTTAAAAGCTCTTTGCTTACAAGATATTTGCTTAAAATTCTTTACTTATGATAACTTCGTTAACACGTTCTATCTTAACAAATAATTTGTTTACAAGCTCTTTGTTCATAATAGTTTTTTACGGCATCTTTCTTTATAATCTCTTTAATTGAAAATTTTATCTTCAAGCCTTTGTTCACAATGCCTTATTTTACAATCTCTTTGTTTGCAAGCTTTTTGTCTAGAATCCTTCTGTTCACAAGCCCCTTTTTAGAAGCACTGACAATTTATTTGTTTACAAGCTCTTTGATAATAACTACTTTGTTTAAAATCTTCTTGTTATCAAGCTCTTTTTACAATATCTAATATCATGAGCTTCTAGTCGCAAGCTCGATATAAAGAGAAATAATCACGTTTATAAATATTTAACAATGACTTGGCAATCCGAGAAAGTAAATTCCAAATACAACTTATTTCAAAATAATCGACATCAAACATCATAAGACACACGATGAAGAACTAACTTTAAATTTTGCAGTAAAAATTGTCATCTTTCTTTTTTTCTCTTAACTCATATCTCAAAAAGCATGACAGCAAATAAATTGACTCTAAGGAATCAGGATGTACGGCTATGCAGTTGAGATGCTCATCATACATGAAGAAATTATTTAATACGCTGCTTTGAGTCCTTGTAGTTAGGATGAACAATTTTAAAATTTACTTTTTGCATCTCAGAATCGATCAAGAGAATTGCATGGTCCAAAATGTTTGTTAATACAGAGCATCCACTACATGCAAAATAAAATTTAAAGTCATATACAAATTTAAATGCTAAATTTAAATAGTGTCAGGGCCTATCAGTACGTTTTCAAGTTCAAGAAGTGAACAGAAAAATTCACAATTAATGATAACCAATATCAATTTTATTGGCAGAATTCAAAACGTTCACAAATTGATCAATTTATGTAATTTAAATACAAAATTGCATTCTACAAGATCCATTGAAAGAAGAGTTTATCTAGCTTGGGATGTAGAAAATAATGCTTACTAAATCTTAATGTAATAAATAAGTATCACATTTATGTTAATGGTGTCAAATTTAGAAAAAATATGAGGAATAAATAGCAACAGCAAAATCATGTAATTAGCTAGCTATTATGAAGATATATATTTGGATACATATAATTTTAGTAACGATTTATCCTTATAACAATCATATTTAATTAGTGTTTAGAGTTGAGTAGCGTTCAAGAGGTTTCTCCGAATATAGCAAGCATAGAAATAATTTTAAAAGAAAGACCAGAGAAGGGAATAGTTGTTAAGTGTAATTCTCAACCACGTATCTGATTTAGTGACTATGTAGTTAGATCTACCAGGTATCACCAAAAAGTCTACGGATTTGAGTCTAACGATGCAAATTGATATTATATGTTACAAGGCAACACAATTTTCGAAAATCCACAAGTTAGAAAATTTCCTTTAGGCCATTCTGCAAAATCCTGTTTGAGATGTAAGATTTTCATTGTGAGACTAAATCAAATTCAAAGCATTTTTTTGGGGATACTGGGTAAACTTTAACTTAACGTTTTTAATAAAATTTGGGAATTTAATTTCTAACTAAATCTTAACTATTATCTTCGTAACTGAATAGAAGACTTTTGAAATAAAAAGTTAGAAATTATAATGTAAAATTAAAATGAAAAAACATTATATTTGAATTTCTGGCATTTAACACTTAGAAAAATGAAAAAAGCGCTAATCGCAAAACTCACAAAGAAACTCTTATTAGAGACTTGATAAAGCTGCTTTTCTATTTACTGAAAGCAGATGAAAAGGGCGTTTTCATATAACAACTATTTGAATTCAACATTTACTGTTTAATATCGAGATCAATCTTTCACAGAAAAATTAATCGAAAAGTCGTTTTAGAAACAAAACAAAGTTCCTGTGTATTACATCATAATTAAGCATTGCAATAAAATGATTTGGTGTGCTTTCCAAACATTTGTTTTTAAAATGTGCTCGAATTTGTTGATAAAAAATGCCGCATCATTGTTCGTGACGACATTTCCTCTTTCAGATGAGCTGGCAGAGAGGAAATCGAAGAGAATGTTGTGGAACTCAAGAAACGTTTTATTTAGTGGTGATAAAAGGTTAAGTACCATAACCAAAGAACGATTTAAATGTGTTGACGCAACAAGGAAGAAAAAAATCCAAATCTTTGTCAACTGAAAACATAAAACTACAAAGTTCCTAACAAAATTTAATACGAGGTAATAGCAATGGCGGGGCAATGCAAAACGTTAATGCCAAGTTCCAGACACATGCCTTCCACGTTTTACATCTCTTTTCAAATTGGCAATATAACAATCGCAGTTTTAAACATCTTGTTCAATGGTACACTGATGTACACCTTGAAGAAAACCAATCAATTGGAAGCTATTTCCTGTCGCCTGATTTTCTGCCTGAGTCTGTCGGACCTTCTTATTGGTCTGGTAACGCAGCCGCTAATATTCATACAAATTTTTCAACAGGATACATGTGCCTTGCAGCTCGTTAGCCAATTTATTTTACTTGTAAATGTAAATTGTTCCTTTCTTTTGATATACCTGATTGCAGTTGACCGTTACTTGCACATGAAATACCCATTTAAATATGGGGAAATCGTGACAAACTTTCGTGCATGTTGTTCAGTCTCATTGTGTGGACTCATTTCAATTATTATAGCTACTGGTTCCACAATAGCAAGCAAGGAGAATGAACTATTTTTGTTCACAATTGCATTAGCAGTTTTGTTAATTCCTCTGGTAACAACCATACTCGCATTGTATATAAAGGCTTACAGAGCGGTTCAGCGAGTGCAATTTCATCGGCCAAATCCTCGTACTTTATCTACACAAAGAGAAAATTATTTTCCGCAGAGGAAATTTATGAAAGCTACTAGAGCAATTCTGATTTGCCTTCTAGTTATATGGACTCCAACGTTTTTGATTCATTTTTCGTTCATTTATGATAAACGTATTATGAAAAAACCAAATCTCACTCTTGGAATGATTGTTTGGTATTTCAGCTTGAACACATTGTTAAATTCAACATTCAGTGCAATTATTTTCATATCTTATAATACTGCAATTAAAGGTTTTCTGAAAGATATTCTGCATTTGCGAAGAAATAATCCAGTTGACACAGGCCAGAAAAGAACAAGCTAAAGCCAAATGCAGTTTATTTCAAGCTTTAATTGAACCACATCAAGAAAATAACCTTGTTATTGAAATGTGGGAACACGTTTAAACGCATCAAATTAAAAACCATTGGCATTAATGTTGACAAATAACTCTCTTGTAGAAGACAAAGATTACTAATCACACTGCAATGTTTTGTTTACAAGCTATTTGTTGAAAAATTCTTCGTAATAAAGATTTCTCCTACATGCTCTTTGTTTACAAGCTCTTTGTTTACAAGCTCATTGTTTATTGACACTTTCTTATGAAGTTCTTTGTCTACAACCTCGTTGTGTACAAACACTTAGTTAACAATATTTTTCATTTCAAAATCTATTCTTAAGATCTCTT